>JBBPBX010076319.1:0-17142 GCA_038048925.1 Garcialebias charrua | reverse complement strand
ACGACAACGACAGCAGGTCACAGCACCAGCTTCTCACGACAAAGACAGCAGGTCTTAGCTCCAGCTACTCACGACAACAACAGCTGGTCATAGCTCTAGCTTCTAACAACAATGACAGCAGGTTACAGCTCCAGCTTCTCACGACAATGACAGCAGGTCACAACTCCAGCTTCTCACGACAACATCGGCAACTTTGTTTGGATTCTTCACTCGGACTTCTTCTTCAACATTCTGACTTCTTAAGGCTTCTTCTCACGGCTTCATCACTTGGCATCATTCGACTTCTCTCGGCCATGGCTCTCAGCTGCTACTACTTCAAACTGCTTTCTTCTGCTGCCTGGACCTCTGCTGTCTCCTGTTGCTTGGACCTCTGCCTTCTCACTCCTTGGACCTCTGCTCTCCTTCTGCTGCTGCCTGGACCTGTTAAAGAGGAAGCAACCACCCCACCTACAGCGCTTTAATTAACCAACAGCTGCAGCCAATTAGCCTCCAAAACCTTTAAACACCAGACCTGAACAAAAATTACATCCCCATGGGATTTAACTATCATTTGGAGACATTTCAATTTGCTTATCGTCCACATAGAGGAGTGGAAGATGCAACAGGAACTCTTTTAAATAAGGTTTTAGGACACCTTGAAGGTACAAAAACATTTGTAAGATTGCTTTTTATTGACTTTTCATCTGCTTTTAACTGTATCCGGCCCCTCATTTTACTAGAGAAAATACAATGTCTGTACCGTCTTGACTTTGGCCTCATCTGTTGGCTTGTGGACTTTTTAACTGTTCGATCTCAGCGGGTTAGAGTTAATGGGGTCCTCCTCTGATGTCCTTCTGTCCTCTATTGGTACCCCTCAGGGCTGTGTTCTTTCGCCTCTTTTATTTATTTTATACACAAACGATTGTCGCAGCCATTTCCCTCAGCATCACATTGTCAACATTGCTGATGACTCTGTCATCTTGTCCCTTCTGAGCAGTGATGACCCAGACCCTGGGCCTGCGATTGGGGACTTCACAGAATGGTGTAAGTCTTCCTTTTTAAAACTAAATGTTTCTAAGACAAAGGAGATGGTCATTGATTTCAGAAAACATTCTTCAGTTACAGCTCCTGTGGTCATTAACGGTGAAGCTGTGGAGGTAGTGCAACAATATAAATACCTGGGAACTGTTCTTGATGATAAACTGACCTTTGACCTCCATGTGAATTCACTTTGTAAAAAGGCCCACCAGAGAATGTATTTTTATCGGATGCTTGTGGTTTTAATGTTGATTCAACTTTTATGAGAATGTTTTATTCATGTTTTATTGAGTCTATTTTAACCTTTACTTTCATCTGTTGGTTTGGACTTTTGACTTGCAAGAACAAGAGCAAACTCTCGGGGATTGTCAAGATGTGCAGCAAAACTGCTGGCATAGACTTAAAGGGAAACTAAACCCTAATTTAACTTTTTTTAGCTGAGAAACTCCCTAGAATGTGTTTAAAAGGTTTCATAGCACTATGTCTGTGTTAATTTTCATGAAATTGTTCGTATTAGTTTAAATCGGCAATATTTGGTCTAAAAACGTGTTTAGGTAGTCCCATGGGTTGAACAGAGGTTATTGCACCCTAATTTCCTTATTTGCCTACGATTCGCAAAGTGACGTATTTTCGCAAGCTTTCGTCACGGACGTGGTTCAAGCAGAGCCAATCCCCTGCGGAGATGAGACGTCCTCCCTCCAGTGCATACCTTATATGGAGTGCTACATTTCACTCCTGAAAAGCTCTGCAACAAAGCATATTATAGTTTTCGGAATGTTACTAAATATTTGTGTACTGTATTGTAACTTATTTATTTTAGGAATGTTTTTCACTTCTTCAAAACTGTCTGGTTGTATATGTTTTAATACAGTGCGTTGGGGAAGCAGTGCATGAATGCCGGGTTGGGTCAGTGGTGTATATATACAGTACAGTACTGGGTTTGAATACGGGAGACCCAAGTTTGATCCTCGGTCATGGAGTACTTTTTTTTTAAGCCTTTTGTTTTGGATAGGTCGGGTGGAATAGATAAATACATCTACAGTACATGTTTATTCTTTGTTGTTGCTTGGTTTATGTTGTTGGCTACAGTTCTAGTTTGTTGTAGGTTGTTGCTGGAGGAGGCGTGGACGCAGGAAAACCCCCATGCCTCTACAGTCTATCGGAACGCCCATTTAGTTGAAGATTTTGAATCTGGACTTGGGGAGGAGTTAAAGATCCAGAGGCCGTTCAGTGACACTTTAAGGAACCATGCAGACTTACACATGGTGAGGTCATGGTGAGGTCAGTGAATAAGGCCAGGCAGATTCTGGCAAATCCTGATCACCCACTCCATGACGAGTTCAGGCTGCTTCCATCTGGATGCAGGTTTCTGCAACCCAGATGTAGAACAAACAGATTGAAAAACTCATTTATCCCTGTAGCAATCAGGTTTCTCAATGCACACTAATTTTAACATTAATGTCTTAAAGGTTCAGTATGCAGCTTTTTAACACGCTGGCACTTAGAAACATTTTGAACAGAGACATGTTTCTGGTCCCTCCTCACTCCGAGCCATATGACTCAGCTCCACCTCACTCGCGCTGCAGCCTGGAATGCTCCGCCTCCTCTACATGTCCCATTTCTGCGCTGCAAAGTTCTGTGATTATGTGTTAATAAAACCTTCTAAAAAATAAAATAAAAACATGGACCACTGGTCCAGCAAAACAAAAACACCCTGAAACCTGCAGAGCTTCACACAGCCACGTTGGACATGATTTAATTTGCTCGTGACAAATTGATCCACTTCCTCATTTCTGTCAGTGCAGGTCTGGAGGGGAGGAAGCGATCACTTGACTTTTGGCAAAAAAAAAAATAAAAGTTCAGAGCAGGGATGAAGAAGGGATATTTAATACATTTGTGTCACATACAAAACAGTTTTGCATCGCTTTGAAATTATTTCAACAAGAACCTGCGCGGCCGCTGCAGGCTCGCTGCGGGGCTCGCTGCAGGCTGACAGGCGGGGGCGTGGGTTGGGGAGGGGGGGCGTGGGTTAGGGGGTGAAAAGTAAGAAGCTCTGTTTTTATTGGCTGGTAGTAAACTCTGTTTTTATTGGCTGGTTAACCGCGGGGCGCTCTTGGCTTTTTATAAATGCTTTTATTACCACCGGGAGACGCCAGAGGACTATAGTTTTTTTGAGAGATTACATGTCAAAGATCAATGTATCAGGAGATAAGGGCAGAGTGAAGAAATATGTTTAAAAAATAAACTACATACCCCAGCTTTAAACCTGAACTACCTCTTCGCCGGATTCTCTGGTGCCTTCATCGCTCATTCGAGGTGAACTCGCTCCCTACACAGAGCGCACAGATAATTATTTCCTGCGTACTGCTGGACTAGCAAGCCTAGTCCAGCATTTTTCCACCTAACCCCGAAGTTTTCTCTCCTCTCTCTACAGATTGCTTCGCGACGGCGCTAACTACGCCATTAAAAAAAAAAAAGAAAGGAGGCTGCCTCGCTACGTCAAGCTAGCGGGCTGGCCAGCGAAAGCAACACGACAGAGGAGACATCTCAAGAAAGAAGAAAAATAATTCTGGAAGGACTCGCTCGCCTCGTCTCGGACAGAATGGCTCCGGAGAAGGGGAAGCGGAAAGCGAAACTTCCAAGGAAGACCACCACGGCGACAAACCCCACCTCGCGCCCCTGCCCAAGTGGCTGTGGTTTTTATCTCACGGAGACGGACACCCACGAGGCCTGTCCTGTCTGCCTGGGAATGCTTCATGCTAAAACTGCGCTGGACGCACCCGACTTTTGCCCACATTGCAGCATCATGATGGATGCTGTGCTGCGGCATCGGGTCGACATTGTTGCCAAGGCCATGGGGACCTCGGCCACTTCTGCGGACGCAGATACCACGGAGCCTCTCACCCCCACTCCGGAGTTGGAGAGTATGGCTCTACACGACAGCACGCGGGTCGAATGGGGTGACACCCCCGACGCGTTGGCCAACATGGAGGACCTGACCGTCGTTTTCTTAGTCAATCCTAGATGTTATTACTGTTTTTCTCTTACATTTTGTTGTTGAATGTAACTGGGACCCTGTGTACATAATCTCGTTTCATCACATGTACCACATGCGGTGCAAATGACAATAAAGATTCTCTGACTCTCTCTGAGTTCGACACCCGGGGTATGATGAACGATGACGAGTTATCGATCTCGGCCTCGGGTGAATTTTCAATGGAGGAGGCGGACGCAGAGGTGGAGGATCAGGGTGACGCACTCGCCCAGACCCCCCTACCCGCTCTCCCGGACACGGACTCCTCCATCCCTGCTCTGTTTGAACTGTGCCACAGAGCAGCGGACGCACTACAGGTGCCCTGGCCCGAACCCCCGCCTCGCCAACAGGTTACGAGGCTAGCGGGAAATTACTTTTATTCAAAGCAACAGGCTGCCACGAGGCAGAGGATGCCTGTGTTCCCAGACTTTCTCACGGAACTAACACGCACCTGGACTCACCCACGAGCCCCTATGCTTCTTCCCCTCTCACAATTTCTCGACGTGGATGGAATGGACGAGGTGGGTTTAGCTAACGTGCCTCAAATAGAGGACACTCTGGCGTCTCACCTGGCCCCAAACTCTTCAGGAGCAAAACCAACTCTCCCCAGCAGGGCCTGCCGGGCCTCGGCGTCTCTCCTCGAGAAATGCTACAGGGCTCAAGGACTTGCGGCGCGCGCCATGAACGCGTCCGCGCTGATGCAAGCCTACCTGGCAGAAAAGCTGCAGCAGCTTCAAGTAGCAACGGACAAGCAGGCGGCTGCCGAATTGCTGGAGGAAGCCCGCAGAACAACTGACTTCGTGCTCCGAATGATGGGGACTGCTGCGGTTGCTCAGGGCAGAGGGATGGCGGAGGTGGTCATTGCGACCCGCCATCTCTGGATGACACTGACGGACTTACCCGAGGGACAAAAGGTGCCTTTTCTCCATCACTCGATACAGCCGGAAGGGCTGTTTGGAAAAGCTTTGGAACGGATTCAGACGAAGCTGGACCAAAGACGCAAACAGGCAGAGGCTCTCCGGGTGGGGATCCCCCGTAGAAGCTTCGCCCCCCCCAAGGGAAAATGCGGGGGGAAGACCTGCCCAGCCTAGGCACCACTCGACGACGCATGCCCCACCGCAAAAGCGGCCAGCGTACGAGGAGGAGCCCAGACAGAGACCCCCTTCGGGCCCCCCTCGTAACGAGCACGCCTGGAACAAGAACAGGTTTGTCCCTCGCCAAATGTCCAAACACAGGGCCTCTTCGGCGAGTCGCGACGACAGACAGAAACGGGCCTGATGAACCAGGCTCACGTTTTCATGGTACACGGTCACCCGCCCACGCGGTAACGGGAATGATCCGCTTAAACCCAGACTTTATTTGTAACACTGTACAAAAAGCTGGTTTGTTCTCAGCATGCACCAATCATGCCCTCCCTGCTGTGAGTGACTTAAAATCATATACGTCATGTCACGTAAGCACAAATAAAATCATGAAACAGCAATTCTCTGTTTTATTGACTCAAAAAAACAAAAAAAAAAACACACAGCTTCTCCCAGCAAAGCAGATCCTTCTGACCTGCATGCCGTCATAAAGGGAGGGGTTTTCTTCCCCCCTCCCTCACGGCCCACGGGGTGTTAGAATATTTAATAAGCCCCGGCAGACTGCCTCTGTTTCATCTGCGGTGAGCAGACACAGTGGCGTCTGTGAACACCCTCCTCGCCCCTTACAGAGGCAGGTGAGGAGGGTCACGTGTTCAGGCTCTCGCCCCATTATCAAAGGCGAGACAGCCAATACACCAAACAGACGGGCACGTGACGTGGCCGCAGCTCAAGGAGCCGAGTTGACAACGTCTCTCGACGGGGGGGCTGCTTCAGGCACCTTCATGCAGCTTAAAGCTTCACACCTTCAGGGAGGCTGTGTTCAGCTGGCTGCAAACAAAAACAAGTCTGTATGTAATCAGATTCCTCTTCCTGTTGTTCGAGGGAAACTGCACTCCTTATCACCAAGACTAAAAGGAACCCCCCACGCTTTTGTGTGGCGAATGCTCCTTTGTTATTAACAAGGGACACGCAAAACTCATGCAGCAGTCAGGTAGCACGTGACCTGTCTCTACGTGCTGATCCAAAACTGTCTTTAAAATTTATTCGGGATCCGGTCAGTTTGCCTGGCACCAGAGCTTCATCGAAGCCAAGGGCCAATGGTCGAGGCCACTCCACTAAAAGGACTGGAGTAAGGAGGTCTGCTCGCCTACGTGGTCTGCAGCCCCATAATTTGGAGGAGGATAAGAATAGTTCTCCTCCAAAACTGTCTAACGAGGATGACAGGTTGTGCCCGTCCTCAATTATCTCTGAGCAGGACAACTCAGGGACAAGCTGCCTTCTCCCAAACCTGGTGGACAACCAGGGGCTGTTGGCCTCTGGTTCACCAGAGGAGGCGCTGTGGCCACCCAGGCCAAAAACTGCCAGAAGTCTCAGTCTGTCGGCTGAAAGAAACAGGCTGATGGCGACAGGCCTGCCCGAGAACGTGGTATTAACCATACAGAATGCTCGCGCAGGGTCAACACAATCCTTATATGCCCAAAAATGGCGTATCTTCGAGGCCTGGTGCTCAGAAAGAAATATTGTTTCTTATGCATGCAACCTGGTCCAAATCTTGACCTTCCTTCAGGATCTCTTGGAAAAGGGTCATTCTCATTCAACGATTAAAGTCTTCCTTTCAGCTATTTCTGCTTGTCATGAAGGCTGGGGAAACAGGACACCTGGAGCACACCCAATCATAATAAGATTTATGAAGGGTGTCCTTCGATCTAAACCACCCAGCAGGATCCTAACTCCCGGTTGGGACCTTGGTTTGGTTTTGGGGTCTCTATGCGACCCCCCATTCGAGCCATTGAGTGAGACTACAATAGATATGCTATCTTATAAAACGGCCTTACTCCTGGCGCTTTGCTCGGCGAAAGGCGTGGGTGACCTCCATGCATTATCTGTGCATCCAATGTGCACCAGATTCGCTCCAGACGGGTCAAAGGTCACACTGAGGCCTAATCCCACATACACTCCCAAGGTCTGGACCTTGAACTATAGGAGTCTGGACTTTGATCTTTCCTCTTTTCCACCTGCCTCTATCCTGAACCAGGATAAGGAAAGGCTACAGGCTCTCTGCCCAGTGAGGGCTTTACGCACCTACATGCAGAGAACAGCCGAATGGAGAAGAACAAACCAACTGTTTGTCTGCTTTGCAGCACCTGCTACCGGGAGAGCCCTATCAAAACAACGCCTCTCACACTGGGTGACTGAGGCCATTAAAAGGGCCTACAGTAGTAAAGGTCAGCAGGCACCCTCTGGAGTGCACGCTCACTCCACTAGGGGCCTTGCCACTTCCTGGTCTTTGTTCAAGGGTATACCAGTTGCAGACATCTGCGCTGCTGCGAATTGGAGTTCCTTGAATACTTTTGCAAGGCATTACAGTTTGGATGTTACTGCAGGTGACGTCACTCAGGCTGTTCTTTCTAACATTCAGTAGAAAGTAACCTTGGGATGCCTACTGATCAGAGGCAGACATTTCTCCTTAGCATGCATTTTACTGAGCATTTCAAGGGCGTGAATGGATTACGTTCCCATAGCAAGTATGTTGCACCGAGAGAACATGACTGAAAGGGAACTGAAAGTTATGCACCATAACTCATGTTCCCTGAAGGAAGGGAACGAGGTGCAACATAACTGGCCCTTTTCAATGCTGAAAGCTCGGTGAAGTGCACTCTTCAAGAGGAAGATGGAGGGGCGCACGCCGCTTAAGTAACCAGAGTAGAGCTGTCATCGGGCCGGAAATCCACGGCCCTACCCTACCCGAGCCCTAAGTTTAATTACCCAAGCCCGAGGGAGCCCGCTGATTTCCTAGAAATCACCGCCCGACCCGACCCTACCCGATTAAAAAAAAAACAACAACAACAAAAAAAAAAAAAAACACTACGTTTATTTATTAAGCTTTTACTGCGTTCTCCCACTCAGCAAAAGAACTTGATGTTGTTCTTCTTTGTTTTGATGGAGGAGGAGGAGGTGTGAGCGCGCTGCTCGCAGTTTGCTGTTGAAGCTCAGGAATGTCAGGAATGCGGCAACTTGTTCCGCCGCAGAGAGAGCAGTGTGCGGACGTGAGCGTGCACCTGACGCACGTCAGCTGGTGACATAATTTTGAGCTCGTTAAAGTTAGGCCACAGAAATAATGCAACTCTCTGCAAGTCGTGGATAATAATTTTGCGCTCCAGCACTTCTGCATGTCTGCGGCGCAGAAACACCTGCTGCGGAGAGTCTGTGTGAGGACTGGCAGTGTTGCTTCAGTTTCTCATTCCAGAGACAAACCAGGTTGGTGGGATATTTGTCACCCTCCAGTTCTCTCTGTGCACGGTAAAATGGTTCGAGAAATGTCACTAAAAAGTCCAGCATGTCGGGGGAGACGCTGTCAGGCGCGCGCCGCGCGCCTGCTCTCTGGCTGAGTTGCCAATTTAGTGGCTGCGCTGCGGTTTTCACCATCTAAATTCACTCTATTAATTATTTCCTCATCAATAAACTTACTGCCTTATATTCTTTACAAGCAGATTAAAACAATTTTATATTGTGTGCATTTTTATTTAGTTTTGTTTGTGCTGTATGATTAAAAAAACCACATCAAAGCCCGAGCCCGACCCGCGGCCCGCCAATCAAACGCAAAAATATGGCCCGAGCCCGACCCGAAGTCGGGTCGGGCTCGGGTAGGGTCGGGCTCGGGCAAAGAAACGACACCTCTAAACCAGAGGGTGGGGCCTCTGGCGCAGCGGTGACGCCACTAGCCGTAAAGGCGTGAGTATATTCCTTCAGGTAATCGCGCGGAGGCACAATTCCCATAGCAAGTATGTTGCACCTCGTTCCCTTCCTTCAGGGAACATGAGTTATGGTACATAACTTTCAGGTTTGTCCCCCGCCAGACGGTCAGACACAGTGCCTCCTCGGCGAACCGGGACACCAGCCAAAAGCGTGCCTGATGAACCAGGTTCACGTCTTGACTTTACACGATCACCCACCCACGTAGTACGGGAAATGATCTTTTCATGTCCAGACTTTATTTGTAGCACGGTACAAAAAGCTGGTAACTCTGTTGCATGTACAAATCATGTTTTTCCTGCTGTGAGTGACATAAAGTCATATATGTCGTTACACATAAGCACGAATAAAGCTAAAAAACAGCCCCTCTCTGTTTTATTGACTCAAAAAAACCAACACAATAACTTCAGCAAAACGGGTCCCTCTGGCCTGTCAGCCGACATAAAGGGAGGGGGCCGTCTCCCCCCCCCTCCCTCACGGCTCATGGGGTGTTAGCTTAATCAATGAGCCCCAACAGGGTGTCTCTGCTCCATCTGTAGTGGACAGGCACAGAGGCGTCTGCAAGCAGGCCCCGTACCTCTCACGGAGACAGGTGAGGGGGGGTCACGTGCTCCAGCCCCCGCTCCATTATGAACAACGGGGCGGACAATACACTAACCAAGCAAACACGTGACATGTCCGCGCCTCAGGGATGCGCGCCGACAGAATCTAACGACGGGGGGGCCACGGCAGAAGCCCACAGGCAACCACAAGCTTCACACGTTCACAAAGGCGATTGTGATCAAACTGCTGTGTGTGTAAACAAATCAGGGCTGAATCAGATTCCTCTTCCTGTTATTCGAAGGGAACTGAGCTCTCTGTCACCAACCAATTTAAAGTCTGCCAAGCACAAAGGATCATCTCCACGTTCTCACGTTGCAGCTGTCCCCTTATCATTGATGGACGACACACAATGTCCAAGCAGTGATCCGGCAGCACGTGACCTTTCTCACTGTGCTGGTTCAGCTCTGCTCTTAAACGATATCCCCCCAATGGGTGAAACACAGACCCCGGACAGTTTATCTGGCTCCAACGCTCAGTTAAGGCCGGAGACCAGTAAACCAGACCCATCCAGGAAACGGATTGGGGTGAGGAGATCTGCTCGTTTACAAAACTCGTAGCTCCTCAGTCCCATGACCCCAAACAAGAAGAGGAAAAACAGATATTTGTTCCATTTTTGTCTAAAAAGGACGACAGATTGCCTCTGCCCTCGAACACTCTCGATCAGAGCAGTGGCAACACATCGGCAAAAAGGTCTTCTCCCTACCATGGTTGACCCTCAGGGGATCACAGAATCCATGGCCCTTGGAGGGGAACTGGCTCCACCAACTGCTTCTCTTCAGGGACACACTATGTCACCAGAAGGGGCAGTCTCGCCGTTTAGGCTGGGAGCTGTTAAAAATTTCAGCTTGGTGGCAGAAAAGAACAAGCTGATGGCATCAGGCCTGCTGGAAAATGTGGTTAAAAACCATTCAAAATGTCTGAGCTATGTCAACCCACTCTCTTTACGCACAGAAATGGCATATTTTTGAAGCTTGGTGCACAGAAAGAAATATTATTTCTTATTCATGTGACTTGGCTCAGTTCCCGACTTTCCTTCAGGACTTACTGGAAAAAGGTTGTTCTTTCTCAACGATTAAGGTGTTCCTATCAGCAATTTCAGCCTGTCACGAAGGCTGGGGAAACAGGACACCTGGCGCGCATCCAATCATAATAAGATTTATGAAGGGTGTGTTAAGAATGAAACCATCCAAGCAGGATCCTGACCCCTGGTTGGGATCTTAGCCTGGTCTTAGGGGCTCTCTGTGATCCTTCATTCGAGCCACTGAGCGAGATTAAGATTACTCTTGGCCCTTTGCTCGGCGAAATGCGTGGTTGACCTCCATGCATTGTCTGTACATCCAATGTGTACCAGATTCACCCCTGACGGGTCAAAGGTCACCCTAAGGCCTAATCCCGCATATATCCCCATGGTCTTGACTTTAAACCATAGGAGTCTGGACTTTGATCGTTCCTCTTTTCCACCTGCTCCTGTCCTTACTCAGAAACAGGAAAGGCTGAAGGCTCTCTGCCCCGTGAGAGCTTTACGCACTTACATGCAGAGAACAGCCGAATGGAGAAGAACAAATCAACTTTTTGTGTGCTTTGCAGCACCTGCTACCGGAAAGGCCCTATCAAAGCAACGCCTCTCACACTAGGTTACTGAGGCCATAAAAAGGGCGTACAGTAGCAAAGGTCAACAGGTGCCCTCTGGAGTGCACGCTCACTCTACTCGGGGCTTGGCCACTTCGTGGTCACTGTTCAAGGGTGTACCAGTTGCAGACATTTGTGCTACGGCGAACTGGAGCTCAATAAACACTTTTGCAAAGCATTACAGTTTGGATGTTACTGCGTGTGATGTCACTCAGGCTGTTCTTTCTAACACACAGTAGAAAGTAGCCTTGAGATGCCTGCTGGTCAAGGGCAGACGTTCACACTAGCATGCATTTTACTGAGCATTTCAAGGGCGTGAATGAATTACGTTCCCATAGCATATGTTGCACCGAGAGAACATGACTGAAAGGGAACTGAAAGTTATGCACCATAACTCATGTTCCCTGAAGGAAGGGAACGAGGTGCAACATATCTGGCCCTTTCAATGCTGAAAGCTCGGTGAAGTGCATTTTGGAGAAAGATGGATGGGCGTCAGCGGCTTAAATACCCAGAGGGCGGGGCCTCTGACGCAACGCTGACGCCCTTGCCGTAAAGGCGTGAATGTATTCCTTCAGGTAATCGTGCGGGGGTGCAATTCTCATAGCATAGGTTGCACCTCGTTCCCTTCCTTCAGGGAACATGAGTTATGGTGCATAACTTTCAGATTTCCTCTTGCATCTCCCAAAGGTGGTCTTGTGGAGGAGAGTGAGACTCTGATGACTCCTAGGCATATTACCACACATTACAAATTCTTACTCTCACACTGGTTGCCATACCAATAAGTGATGCAACTTGTAAGAGTTCTGTCAGTAGCATCCTAGTAAAAGGCAGACAGGGGATTCCACTACAGCCTTCTGAGGAAGTATCTATTATACTTCAAAGTTCATGCTCAATAATCCAGGTAAAAAATCCACCAATGTTAAGTCAAGTCCTCTGGACTGGATTTTTTTTAACCTGAATTATTGAGCATGAACTTTGATGTTTTGAACAATTTTGGCCATGGCTACCTCAGATGAGTTGGCGGGGGAGAGTGCAGACTCCAGAAACCATCTTAGCGCCATCAAACTGGTTGACCCACTAGGTAATAGTGCTATACCTGTATACAGTATAAGACTGAGTTCGTTGTGGCTACTCAGACTGAGTATTTTGGAGGAAAGACGAAACATTTCAACAAAAAGAAACCGTTCAGAGGACCTGACTAAACTTTGTTGTATCTATTATGCTCTATTTCTGTGGCCAACGGTATATACTGTAAGTTTTCTGGATTGAGATCCACAAAGATTCTTTGAGATTCTTCATGTAAATCATCATCGTCCCAACAGAAGAACTAATGTCCACAACCAGCTCTTCACTTTTGTTGACATTAAGTCAACATTGTCCTTGTTGCACCTTGTCACTAACTGTTTTGCCTCAACACTATAAATTAGTTGTCTTTGCTGATGAGTTAATGAGTTAAATAACTGTTGTATCAGCACAAACCTTCACAGCTGGTTTGCGTTTTTTTCTTTCTTTCTTCAGAATCATCGTGTGTCAGTGGAGTAAAGAGCAAAGGGCTGAGTACACATCTCTGAGGTGCCCCTGTGATCAGTGTGATGGAGTTTTGTGCTACAAAGTGTAGTTTATTGATAGGAAATCCAAAATCCAGTTACATAGTGGTTTTTTTAGTTAATACAGATGTTCATTATGAGTTGCTGTTGAAGGATAGGATATTGCATTAATGGCAGAAACATTGGTGAACAGAATCTTGGCATATAAATGTAATTTTTCTCTAGATGGGTTAAGACAGCATGCAGGACGTATGGGGATCCTATTCTTTCCATTAATTAATTAATACAGTGGTTCTCTAAGGAATATTTTTAGTTTTTGATATATCTTAAGTACTGTACAGTATATACATGACTAGTAAAAAAACTGAAAGACTATACGTAGCTCCAAGTAATTATCACAAAACTGTAGGTTTTTACCTTCACAATTGGCTTGTGGCCAACTGCGGTCTGGAAATAGGGGTGGGATGGATAGCCTGGAAGGAGTCCTGGAATTCCGTCCTGTTCCAAGACTACAGCCTGAAGTTGAAGATCCTTCAGGCAAAGCAGGGAAAAGTGGTAGAACCCCCAGGGCTTTGCCTATGAGCCTTGGTCCCATAGACAGAACACGCACCTTGACATCCCGATAACAATGATTGATCATATGCAAGTGAACGTTCACCTTGGTCTTGATCTGGATTAGGCACTTCACCATGACTCAGCTCTATTGAAAACCAAAGGTTTGATCTTGATCTTGTCACAACTGTGCTGCTCTTTCTTTTAGTTTGCCTTGTTCTCAAAATGCCTGTTCTGTCCAAATCCTCTTGAGATATGACTTTGTGTCTGGCTGTAACTCATCTCTGGCTGGATGCTTTTATGCAGCAGGCAAGCTGATAGGAGTGAACAAATAGGAGCAAAGTAAGAGTGAAATACAAAGCCACGGAATGCCGTCCACTTGTTCTGCAGCTTCATTTCTTCCTCTCCTGTTGGCTGTGACACATGCAGCATGACCCCTGACAGCAGGAGCTATTTTCAGGCTGTGATATTATTGCCAGCTGAAATACCAGGGCAGAAAGAGCAACAAGACAGAACACAGGGGCTTTGTTTTGCAGTTGCAATATAGGGGTAATACATCACACACCCCGTACTCCATCTCAATGATAAAAGGAGGGCTAGTTTGACGAAACACGTTTAATCCATTGCAAATAGACTTTGCCAAAAGTTTATTAGTTGGATCAGACTGACCAGCTGGGAGTAAACAAACTCTCAGAGGAAGCATCGGCAAAAGGTTAATAGCTAGTTGGAGGGGAGGGGGAGGACAGTAAATGCTCTTTATAAACTGGAAGGATGACT
Organism: Garcialebias charrua; assembly: GCA_038048925.1. Taxonomy (NCBI): domain Eukaryota; kingdom Metazoa; phylum Chordata; class Actinopteri; order Cyprinodontiformes; family Rivulidae; genus Garcialebias; species Garcialebias charrua. The sequence continues at coordinate 3,148 of JBBPBX010076319.1, read as the reverse complement.
TCCTCATGACAAAGCCTGAGGGCAGCGTCTGATCAGCACTCTTCAGCGTGTCTTTCTGGACAGTGTATTCGGTACACATCCAAGAGAGAAAAAGTGAGGTAAAATGTAAACATGGAGAGAATGACACCGACAAGCAGAGATGTTGAAGAAGAGATGCACTAATGCCATTTGTACAAAATTTTTGAAAACATCCTTCATGTGTGCTGCAGTAGTGTAATCCAAAGCAGAATCAATTACGTAGAAGACTAATTCATTCAACCTTTATTTATACAGGCTAGCCTCATTGAGCCAAGGGGACTCGTTTACAAGAGGGACCTGTCTCACTCACACCCAGGGTCAATTTAGAGTTACCAATCAGCCTAACATGCATGTTTTTGGACTGTGGGAGGAAACCGGAGCACCCGGAGAAAACCCACGCATGCACGGAGAGAACATGCAAACTCCACCCAGAAAGGCCCCCGGACCGGGATTTGAACCGGGGACCTGCTCGCTGAGAGGCAGCAGCTCTACCAGTTGTGCCACCGTGCTGCCATAATAACTAATAACTAAACCGAGCACCATAAGAGGTCAGAACAGGCAATGGAAAAGTTATGGTCCAATAGTTAGAAGCAAGTGCAACTCTGATATACTGTATATAAGTAATGCAAGATACAGTATACAGTATGCAAGTTATTTTATTTTAGGGGTTCATGTTCAGTAACACCCATATCAGTAATGTATATTAGTAGCACAATTGGTTTTTACCACATGCTTATTCTCTATATTGTTACACAGGCTGCAGCAGGGCTCAGGTTGTTTGGAGTCGACTACATGGAACAGTACCTCAGGATAGCCCTGCTTTAGTCATATGAGAGCTATTTCTAGAGAGAAGTGCATCTGTAAAGAACTGATTAATGTAAAGCATTGAAGTTGCAGTTTACAGAATATTTAATTACCGTATTTTCCGGTGTATAGGTCGCACCTTTTTATGGTTTTTTCAAGGCCTGCGACCTATACACCAGTGCGACCTATTTATGGATTTTTTTCCATATTTTTTGACCAATTTTTTGCTGAGTTATGGCCCTTTTTCCCCTGTTGCATAAAATGGTGCAGTACCAGTTTCGGCCACCAGGGGGCAGTGCAAGTGCAGTACCAGTTTCGGCCGCTATGATCGCTAAAGAGGCCTGTACCAGTATAAAACTTCTCGTTCTCACAGCTTCCATTCAGAATTGAAAAAGACTTCTGGACAGAAGTCGAAACGTTTTCTGCAACAAATAAAGTCCAGTTGATCCTGTATTGAACGCCTTTTTTGATTTCATCATGTCCTGGACGACTGAGAATCTTCACCGGCCTGTACCAGTATTCTGCTTTATTTACAGATTTATTTGGGTGTAGCTGTAACTGTCAAAGTGCATTTCAATCAGCTGCACCTCCAGATGCTGCATATTTCAGCTCACAGTCAGCTCCACCTCCAGATAATAATAATAATAATAATGAATTCCATTTATAATGCACTTTTCATTAATAAAAATCTCAAAGTGCTACAAAGTGTAACAAAGCAAAGATCAAAATGAAACAAGTGATAAAATCAAATAAAATCAATAATAATATCGACTAAGATCAAAGATAAAATCATGTGGATGCAGATTAGGCTTGCTTAAAAAATAAATAAAATAAAACAAGTGATAAAATCTAGTAAAATATAATAAAATTGCTGCAGCTATCCTGCACTGGTTTCCACAGCAGCTGCAACTCTGAGCAGATCACCTTCAGCTGCAACTGATTTGTCATTTATTAACAAAAATTAAAGTGAGACACAGTCTTACAAAAAAGGCAGCCAACAAACATTTTTTTAGGAGTCTGTAGTTTAATTTTAATGATGTTGGTGGTATTTACATTTTGAAATAAGCTGATTTGTAATAATTTATTAACAAATATCAAAGTGAGACACAGTTTTACAAAAAAGGCAGCCAACAAACATTTTTTTAGGAGTCTGTAGTTTAATTTTAATGATGTTGGTGGTATTTACATTTTGAAATAAGCTGATTTGTAATAATTTATTGACAAAAATTAAAGTGAGACACAGTCTTACAAAAATGGCAGCTAACAAATGTAGGTGCGACCTAGGTGCGACCTATACACCGGTGCGACCTATACACCGGTGCGACCTATACACCGGTGCGACCTATTTACGGATTTTTCCAGTTTATTGATAAATATTAGACACTGCGACCTATACACAGGTGCGACCTATACACCAGAAAATACGGTAGGTATAAGGAAATGTCTGGGTATGACATGTTACACTTTCACTCCTAATGGAGTCATTGCAACATCCTGATGCAGGTTAGAAAATAAAGTATCAAGCCAGCAGTTAGAATGTATTTGCGTAATGTGGAAATGTTAAAATGAATACATGAAAAACCTAACTTCTAATGAAAAATGATGACAATTATGGTACAAAGCTAGCCTGGTTGGAACCAGACCCATGTCCTTCACTTCGCTTTGGACTAGGGTCTGGCATTCCTCCCATTGAAAACGATTTCTCCTGGAGATTTTTGAATGGACCAATCAGAGAACAGAAGGCGGAGTTTTGTTAGTTTAGCCTGGCGAGGTCCAGGCTATCAGATAAATTGCTCAGAAACCACTCGGTGGATATTTTTTCTGCCACCAGTGTGTAATTATATGTCTTTAATTTACTGACTGTTGGCCTAGATGAAACATTTGAGATAAAATTCGATTTTTTATCATTTATTTTCGTAGCGCACCCGAGGCTGTTTGGAAAATATCAAACCGAAACTATTTAAATCCAGCAGATTTGACCATTTCGTGAATTGATTTAGGAACTGTTAAGCTCAGGAACACTTCTGATATAACGTCAGCTATAAAATATATTTTTTATCAGCAGAGAAATAATAGTTTTTTACCTTGTTTTGATGAAAATTCCTTCGTGGCGGCAGCCATTTTGAATGACGACGTCAGTCGACGTCGTTCAAAACTCCGCCTTCTGCTCTCTGATTGCTCAGGAACACTTCTGATATAACGTCAGCTAAGAAATATATTTTTTATCAGCAGAGAAATAATAGTTTTTTACCTTGTTTTGATGAAAATTCCTTCGTGGCGGCAGCCATTTTGAATGACGACGTCAGTCGACGTCGTTCAAAACTCC
>JBBPBX010076317.1:0-17143 GCA_038048925.1 Garcialebias charrua | reverse complement strand
AACCCACCTTCTTGAGTTCGTTCGGCCCAATAACTATTAAAATAAGCTTTAGATCAACTAAAGCTAACAGCTCAGATGTAGAGACAGCAGGCTAAACAACGACTGGAAGCAGCAGCGGAGTTTCTGGACAAAACAGGCCCAGATCACAACGGTCTTGTTTAAAAGAAAAAAATGCAACAAAACAAAACCATGGATGCTGTTTTGAACCCCAGAGATCGTCTGCACACATTAGGTTTGTATAAATACATTCATCTTATTTAGTGTGATGATGTTAGCTGCAGTTTTTGTACTAGCTAAATGACTGTATAAATAAAGGTTGAATAAATGAATGAATGAATCTTTAGAGGACCGTGTGGATCATGATGTGCTGTTGCACTTTCACCTCTTTTAAAATCCAGCCAGAACCTTGTTGATGGATCCAAAAAGGCAGTTATCAAGGTACAATTTACTTTAGTTTCATGGAACTGAATTTTAGTGGGGATGTAACTTTAAAACTACATTTAACCTTTATACTGTACAGTCAGAGTCAGAGAATCTTTATTGTCATTCGCACCACGTGATGTGGTAAAACGAGATTGGTCCCAGTTACATCCATCAATAAAAAGCAAAAGAAAAACAGTAATAACATCAAAGATATGAATTAAGAAAAACATCAACATCACTCCCATCCTGGCGTCCCTTCACTGGCTCCCTGTGCACTACAGAATTCATTTTAAACTTTTGCTATTTGTTTTTAAATGCCTGAACAACCTTGCCCCACCATATTTGTCTGAGCTACTTCAGCCTTACTGCCCTCCTCTATCCCTACGATCAGCTGATCAGTTGCTGCTGACAGTCCCCAAAACTAGGCTGAAGCTCAGAGGTGACAGAGCATTTTCTGTCGTTGCTCCCAGGCTGTGGAACAACTTACCCTTGCGTGTCAGACAGGCCTCCTCTCTTCCTGTTTTTAAATCCCTTTTAAAAACACACTTTCACTCTTTGGCTTTTAAAACATGATCTTATTTTTATGGCATTTTAATACACTTGCAGAAAGACTGGTACATGTATTTTTTATTTTTTGTATGTTTTTTATCGTTTTAATTGACTTGTCTTTTATGTTATTGTACAGCACTTTGGTTAAGCTTATGGTTTTTGAAATGTGCTTTACAGATAAAGTTGATTGATTGATTGATTGAAATGGTAAATGGTAAATGGAGCTTATTTATATAGCGCTTTCCAGCCCCCTGTGAGAAGCCCCAAAGCACTTTACAATACCAGCCATCCACCCATTCATTCACACATTCATGCACCGGTAGTGGTAGCCTGCCTTGCAAGGCGCCATCCAGACCTACCGGGAGCAACTCGGGGTTAAGTGTCTTGCCCAGGGACACAACGACACATAGTGGGCGGACGCGGGATTCGAACCTCCAACCTTCCGATCGGGGGACGACTGCCATTACCACTACACCACGGCCACCCCATTTGATTGATTGATTGATTGATCAACTAAAAATACACTAAGCATTAATATCATAGAAAACCATTACTCCAAACAGCAGCACGAATATACAGGTTAGTCTCATTGAGTCTCAAGGACTCAACAGTCAGTGTACTGTATGTAAAGTTTTGGTCATTACTGTTTCTTGGCAAAAGATAAAAAAATTTTTACTTCAATTCTGACGCAGTGCAGGGAGGATGAACTGATCCAATCCGATCATATTTCTTGGTTCTTCTTCCTTCCTTGGATTATGATGGGGGAAACACTGGATGAGAATTTGGAATACGTTTAGAATATTTTTTGTAACAGGTTTTTATTGTTCCTTAAAAGAACCAGCTAAAATCTCTTAAGTTTTACCATCTTCTGGGAGTCAGCGATAAGGACGTCTCTCTTTTGTGGATTTAGTTTCAGGACATTTTTCTGACGTCCAGCATTAGATGTTGTTTTGATCTGATCAGTGAACTCAGTGATAACACCAGTGATGTTTGTGTGAATACTGTATAAAGTTCTAATTGTCCTTATTGTTCATGTGCTTCAGTGATCCCTGCAGATGTTCAGCAGATGGTAATGATTAAAGAAGAAGCTCCTGAAGAATGGAGTTCTGGTGTGGACCAGAAGGACCCAGAGAACTTCAACATAAAGGAGGAAGAGGAGGAACTGAGGATCAGTCTTGATGTAGAGCAGCTCAGTGTGAAGGAGGAGACTGATGACACCAAGTTCTCCTTCACTGCAGTTCCTTTGAAGAGTGAGGATGATGAAGAGAAACCTCTGTTCTCTCAGCTTCATCGGCACCAAGTGGAAGATGGAGATCTTCCAACCAGCAGCTCAGCTGAGCAGATGAAAGCAACAACTGGTGGAGAAGATTGTGTTCGACTCTACAGATCAGGTTTGTGTGTTGGGATCATTGTCAAAGTTTGTAAAAGTTTAGTTACAGTTTTTAAGAAGCTAACAAACTTATTTTTTAGGAACATTTTGGGTAACTATTCTTTGGGTTTGCAGCTTAACTTACTAAATGATTAATCAGTGTGAATGTGGTTACAACAGCAGATGTTGGTGCCCTTTTAGTATACCATACCATTTTATTTATAGAGCACTTAAAACAGCAACAAGGCCAACCAAAGTGCTATACAAACAGACAAAAAACAGGCAATATATAAGCAACATATAAAATGATGCCGTTAAATCAGAATATAGACATAAAAACGTCACAGAAAATAAATATAACGAAGACTAACCTGTGTGAAGCAAACAGGTTCAAACACAGATCATCTGGTGTTGAAAGCTATGGAATAGTAATTTTGTTTAAAGTATATGAACATTTTAGGTTTCTTTTTTTACCCTATTCAAGTAAAAACCTAAAGACCCATTGTTTTAGAGGCTGTTCCCATCAGGGCTGACAAGTATCAAACATCATTTTGGTCATTTGGTGCCTCTTGTACAAAGACATGCTTGGATTTTTTTTTTAAACTCTGCGTACACCTAAATAAAAAAAACAACATACTGTAGTCCCTCACTTATGACAGGGTTATGTTCCACCGCAATAGGTGAAAATCTGTAATGTAGGGATTTTATACTTGTTTTAGTATTTATTTATATATTAAGGCTTTATAAACCCTTCCCACACTCTTGCAATGTCCTTAACAATGTTCTAAACTCTCTAAATGCTCAGAAAAGAGCACAGTGAAAGAGAGCAGACAGACTGATGCTATGGTTACTGAGCCAATCCCGGTGGCCTGACCATCAGGAGCACCGAGATGTCTACTCTGCTGTGACAATGAGCCTTGGAAAGAGAAGTGGGTGGTGGCTGGGGGAGGTCTGTCTAAACCTGAGTGAGCTGCGCTCAGCCACTCTCTCTTTTTAATATTGATTTAATCTCATTTTTCCACCTAAACATTTTCTCCGATATTCTACATTTGTTCATCTGATCTGTTCATCCCTGCTCCCTTAGCAGTAGAGATGGGGAAAGACGGATTCAAATTCCTGTTCTGACAGCTCATTTTTTAATAACATTTGACTTTACATTAAATGACAACACAGTCGCTGAGAGTAAATTTCATTTAGCAGATGTGTATCAGAAAACGCTGCAACCAAAAGATTAAAAATTCTCTTCTATCAATGTTTTCCTCTGTGACTTAGATAATCTGGTTGATAAATTTACAACCTCTATGCAAACATCACTCGATAAAGCTGCTCTGCTAAAAAAAGAAAGTAATTAGTCAGAGGAGACTGGCTCCTTGGTTCAATTCTGAGTTACATACTTTAAAACAGGCATCTAGAAAGCTGAAAAGAAAATGGTGTTCCGCTCAGGGCTGGGCCATATCATATTGTTCAAGATATTACCGGTTAAAAAAAGCTTGCCTGGGAAAATAAATTATATCATGATATGCTAATTTTATGACGTAAGTACGTCAGTGTTTCTCCTACCATTATACAAGTGGAGCGCTCCGCCCCATTAACAGAACCAAGCGCATCGAACTACCATACCGAACTACCCCCTATCCACCTGTCTGTACTGGCGTAACTAGGGCTGGGTACTTTTCTTTAAAAATCTGTCTCTGTACCAGTATCTTCACTTCGGTGTCGGTTCCTGAACAGTACTTTTTTCGGTACCAATTTTATAATTAATATTAATTCTACCAAAATGAAAATTACGTTACACATTACAGTAAAAATCTTGAGATTTTTTTATTTTATTTTTTACTTTGGTATTTTTCCATTCCAAGCAGTTTTCTTACATAAAAATTAACAAATACTGTAATTTTCAGGTCAAAAGAACAGTTGCAAACCAGTGACACGTCAGTGTCTAATGTTCACTGCTACACACTGAGGACCTTTTTACTTAACAGTTTTTCTTCAGAAAAATCAACATGTCTGCTTTCTCTGGACACAAACAAGCCTGCTCCTGGCTGATGGTGTCTCCAGCAGTAGGAAATGTTTGCTCTGAGGGTGTGGAGGAATCTTGCACACAGATGCCTGGTTGTCAAGTTTGATAGCATTGGCATAGTGTCCCTCACATTCCACCAGCAGGTCACTGGATTCACTGAGGTTAGGATTGATGGCAGACTTCTGTACCTCTGTATCTCTTCCTGAATCTTCTCTGAGGTTCTCTGGGGTTTAGGGCTCTTATCATCTCCCTAATTGACATTAGAACACAAAACATCAACAGTAACATGGTTGTGTTATTATTGCTTTAAAACCATTATCTAGGCTGAGAGATAAAAGCTTAACTGCTCAACAATATCCTTTAAAGCAGGGGTGTCAAACTCATTTTCACCGAGGGCCACATCAGCATAATGGCTGTCCTTGAAGGGCCAGATGTAACTTATGAATGTAACTACAGGTAAACGTAATCGAATGTAATGTAAAATAAATGTATACTCCTTAATGTTAAATAACTCGTTATTTATTATAACTTATTCAAGTGACAATTACAGTTGCATAGAAAACATACGTTTGCTTGTTGCTCTAACATAAATCTTTTTAAATTTTGTCAGCTTATGAAAACCCACATAACTCCATTAATGAAGGATCAAACTGTCCAATAAAGTTATTGTAATAAAGAAAAGGTTTGGAGTAAAGTTTTTCTATGATATTAGTGCTTAGTGTATTTTTAGTTGATATTTTTCTTAGTTCATATCTTAGATGTTATTACTGCTCTTCTTTCACATTTTATTGTGGATGTAACTGGGACCCTGTGTACATAATCTCGTTTAATCACATGTACCACATGTGGTACTAATGACAATAAAGATACTCTGACTCTGACTAAAATAAAGAAGGTGAAACTTGGTAAACTGTTTCATTCAAACTAAAGGTAAACAAACACAAACATTTAGGAATGCATTACAGAACAATGTATTACAGAACAATGCATGTTTCACAACCTCACCAAATGTACTTTAAAAGCAGATTTATTTATATAAATTATATTTGCACTGATTTGTTGCTGTGGTGCACGACTACACACAACTTCTGGCTGAAGTCAAGTTTCATTCATCTTCTGGGAGTACCTTACACAGAAATACAACACAAAGTCAGAGTCAGAGAGTCTTTATTGTCATTTGCACCGCATGTGGTACATGTGATGAAAACGAGATTATGTACACGGGGTCCCAAGGAAGGAAAGGAGGAAAACAATTAAAACGAAATTCCTGTTTCAGGGTTTAAAACAGCATTAATCTAATGAATTAAAAGGAGTTACCAAATTGTAAATTTTCCACCACTAACTTTATTAACATGCAGTCAAAGTGGAAAATAAATATCAGTGAAATTTACTGTAGCACGTTAAATGTAGTTATAACAGCAATTATTACAAATGATTTATTTTGTTACCACTACGGTAATTGAAATATGAAAGGCAGTCATAGACAAAATAAATAATGTAGTAATGTGAGAAAGATCAGCGATCTTTACTGTGGCACAAGCAACATTAGCTTAGAGATGTAATATGCAGTGACGTGCAGTCAGGGGAGGCAAGTGAGGCCACGCCTCCCCTGTCATCATGGAAAGAAAAAAATGTAAATTGAAAAACTAAATGTACCTAATTATTGTATTTATCCTTTGATTTGTACTAAAAACTTATTTTACTAAAAACTAAACCAGTTTTAAGTTATTTTTTAGTCAAAATCACCGATTTTTCTTATTTAGCGTTCAAATGTACTGAGATGAGACGTGCAGGCGTGCGCAGAGGCACGGGCTGCTTGGCTTCAAAGATTGCGCAATCACTCGGCTGACGTGCTGCAGCTGCAGTGTGAGCTGTATTCCTGCCCCTTTTATGTCGCTATTAAAATGTCCAAATACTTTTGCTATATAAACTACATTTCTATAGTTTAGCTGGTGAATATAATGTCTTGTGTTTTTGTCTAAAACTGTATGTGCGCTGAGCGATCTCATAAAACGGCTGTGAATCCACACACACGCGGCCAGCCTCTGGAGGCGGGGCTAGTGAGCTCAGGGTTCTGCTTCAGCCTCGCGCTGCAGCAGAGCAAAAAGAGTAACTTTTCACAATCTACAAATATCTAGAACATTAAACACTTAACTAAAAGTTTTAGTATTTTGTTAACAATTTAGTTTTCATCATTTTTAACATCATTTCCCAAAACATTCCACAATTCAACTCCCTGTATTGAAATAAACCGTCCCTTCAAACTAGTTCTATACCTTGGCTTTGCAAAAATGTCAGTTCCCTTTAGACTAGCAGCTTTCTCTCTTAAAGGGGACCACACATTCAAAATTCACTTTTTAATGTTTTTTTTACTGAACTTTGGGTATGTACTTCATAAAAAAACAGTCCTAGTGCTAAAAAAATGCACCCAGTGGTTTATTTACTCTAAGTAGATTTATTTATCTTAGATAGAAACACTCCGATTGCACTTCCTGCGGTTTGTGACGTCACAAACCGTAACCACAACCCACACCAAACCTGAGTCCAGCCCCTCAACTAGCAACCCCTGGTGCGGCTCAACCCACTTCAGTATAAAAAACGTCACGGTTGCCGAGCAGTTTAGGAACTGACCTGGCGGTCATTTATTTATTTATTCATTTATTTAGCCCCCGGGGGGGCTATGGGCTCAGCCCTGCTCCAGCCAGCAGCACATCTTGAGTAAAACCAGAATGTTTTATTACCTTGTTTGAATGAACTCTGTCTCGTTGAAACTGTGCACACACACTCTCGCGGTTTGGACTTGTTTCTTATATGATGAAGGACTGCTCTTGCACAACTGTCAGTTTGGTTGAGCGGTTACGACACTTGAGCGGCACGCAGGAGACCAGAGTTCGCGTCCTGTCAACGGCATCGTTTTTTTTCCCCCTTTTTATTTAAAGCCTTTTGTTTCGGAGAAATCGGGGTGAAACTAGATATATACATCGACATAATAATACTTTATAATTGTTATTTTTACGTTTTAGTTCAATTTTTAGTGTAATATCGCTCCCAACGCGCAGCCGGCAGAAAACTGTGCACACACACACACTTACTCGCGGGACGACAGTCTGTACCATCAAGCACCACTGATCGATATATTTTCAGATTAGCAACTTATTTATTTTAAGAATACCTTTCACTTCATCAAAATCTAATCAAAACTTCAGCGTTCTAAATGTAGGTGGTTGTGATTGTTTCTTATACGATGAAAGACTGCTTTTTGCATAACTGCCCGGTTGGTCTAGAGGTAGTGAATTGGACTCGTTATCCGAAGGACACGGGTTCGCTTCCCGGTCGCGGCATCTTTTTTTTTTTTTTTCCGGAGAGATCGGGCTGCAGTTAGCTGCTGGCTTTTGAGGACAGTGTGGGTCCGGTCCGGTCAGAGGTTAGGTTGCCTCATATGGACAAATTAACTGGAAACACTCTTTGCGTTTATCTGGATGGATGTGCAGCCGTGGTGGACCAAAGCGCCGCATGCAACTAGCAGGAGCTACGCGGGCTGTTTGTACGAAGGAGGAGGAAGAGCTCGGATTCGGGAGGGCATGATAAAAAGGAGCAGCTAATGGCGGCGCACACAAACAGCTTTCGGTAAGTTATTTTTTAAGCTAGCACTAACAGTAAGTCAAACGAGTAATAAAAAAAGGCTAATTTTAAAACAACAACAGATTTGAGATACTGGCAGTTACAGAGGGCGGAGACAGAGTTTTGACGGGCGTGGACTTCAGAGCTCATTATCATAAACAGGTCGTTTAGAACGGAAGTTAGAAATGGCAGAATTAAAAAGGGTATAATTTATTATCTAAGAATTATTTTTTGTATTAAATTGAATGAACGGGGTCTGGATAGCACACAGACATACCATAAAAATTTAAAAAACCAATATGTGGTCCCCTTTAACAAAATACATTTGAGGGTTCTATTACTAACAAAATATTATAGTTCACCAAATCATAAAACTTCAGTACTTTGAGTTGTTTAAATAATATATTAGATAGATGACATTAAGGCTTTCTTGTAATAATTCTCACAGCTCTTTTCTGTAAAATAAAAATAGATTTTGTTATAGTTTAATTTAATTTATAAGTAAATGTAAGACTAAAATAATTTTTTCTCCAAATTAAATGTGCTTTTTTGTGTGCTACAGTTTGTATGTGTAAAGATTGCTGATATGAGATTTTAAACACAACTGCTGCCAATCAAATGGCGAATAAACTACTCTGTAGGGTTCATGTATTATAAAAGAAGAAAATAACGCTATCCAAAGTATCCAAAGAAGCTATGGCAGACAGAAGCCAAAACGTGGAGAACAGTTTTTTTCTGTTGTTTATTATACATATGAAAAAAAACTGCACAGTGCCTCACCAGCCATGAACCTCACCGCACGTCACTGGTAACATGTAGCAAGCTATGAGGGACATCTACTTGTTTATGATTGTCATTACGTACTCTGCCAGTCACTGGAACTTTATTCACATGAAGAGTTTGGATGCCCTTCACAAATCAGTTAAGTGATTACCTGTATATGCATCCATGGATTAAAAACTGCAAAGCTCTTCTGTTGAAAGCACTCCTTGTGTTCAGGGATGTGTAGAGGCAGGGCAGCCGGCTCAGGACCGGAAGGTCCCGGGTTCAAACCCCGGTCACGGCATACCTCGTTGTGTCCCTGGGCAAGACACTTAATCCCGAGTTGCTCCCGGTAGGACTGGCTGGCGCCTTACATGGTAGCTTACTGCTACCGGTGTATGAATGTGTGTATGAATGGGTGGATGGCTAGTACTGTGAAGCGCTTTGGGGCCCCTCATAGGGGGCTAGAAAGCGCTATATAAGTAAGCTCCATTTACCATTTACTAAATAATTAACGATATCAGAGTAAGTCTTCGGTGGCAACTTGTCAGAATGGTCTGACATGGTAGCTTTAACACTGTGTGCAGTGCCAAGTCCTGCTGGAAAATGAAATCTGCATCTCCATAAAGTTGGTCAGGAAACGTGAAGTGCAATAAAACTTCCTGGTAGACAGCTGTGTTGACTGTGGACCTCAGAAAACAGTGGACCAACACCATCAGATGACATGACACCCCAAACCATCACTGAGTGTGGAAACTTGACACTGGATCTCAAACAACATAGACTATGTGCCTCTCCTTTCTTTTTCCAGACTCTGGGACCTTGATTTCCAAAGAAAATGTAAAATGTATTTAATCAAAGAACATAACTTTAGACCACTCAGCAGCAGTCCAGTCCTTTTGTCTTTAGCCCAGGCGAGATGCTTCTGATGCTGTCTCTTGTGCAAGAGTGGCTTGACACAAGTAATGCGACAGCTGAAACTAGGGCTGGGCCATATCATATCGTTCCCTGTAATACCGGTAAAAAAAGCTTGCCCGGACAAAAAAGTTATATCATGATATGCTAATTTCATGACGTAATATGTCAGGGCGCCCCGCCCCTTTAACAACCAAGCGCTTCAAACAACCAAACCGAACTGCGCACCCCCCTCCACCAGTCTGCGTGCAATACTAGCTGCTAGCTAAAATGCTAAAAACAAACAACACGCGTCTCAGCTTCTCTCCCCCCTGCTCTAAACTGCAGGTACAGACCGCTCAAATGTCTCCCCCACCCCGCTCTGAGCAGCCGGTGCTGCATCTCCCTTGCTCTAAACTGTCGTTACAAACACGCGCGGCTCAACTGTCTCTTGAATTCCACAAAACCAAGAGGCAAGAGATCAAAGACAGATCAGTCAGAAAAATTAATCATTCCTGCATGAACAGATGAAGCTGAAACACCGCAAGCTTCAGGGTCAGCTGATCACCATGTTACAAGTTCTGGAAGTTACAGCTCATTTAAAGGCAACATATATTTTGTTGTAGGTTTCATTTATGCCCAACAGATCTTAAAGACCGTGTAAAGTGAAATTAAATGTGTGTTTTTATTTTGTCACACGGCATAAATATGTGTTATTAATCACCCATATAAATCTGACTGATTAAAAACATTGATTTCCTTATAAAATTAAGTCTCAAAAATCATGAAAAAACATGATTTTGCCTTGCTCTAGAACGCTGGGGGCGTGTCGCACGTGGGCGTGGTTTCAGCGCAGTACTGCACTCATGTCCTTTTCCTGCCTTGAGCGAGAGACAGACAAGGAGCAGCAGTGAAAACCTGCTCTGTTTTTATCTGAGTTCTGGCCGGTCACCTCGCATGCGGGGTCTGTGTTGGTGATTAAAAAGAGTAATCACGTTGATAAGTTATCTCATCTCTGTGTCAGCAGAGTCACGGCGCTCTCACACACACACACACACGCGCGGGGGGGCTCGGATGTGAAAACAGGTGCAGGTCGCTCCAGCCGCAAAAGACAGAGGGCTGCGCAGCGGTTTTCTGTGTTTATATGTTCATGAAAACTTTAAAAAATAAATTAAAAACAGGGAGTGCTTCTCCTTCAGAGCAGACCTGCACACCAGGAAATATTTAGAACCTGGTGCAGCCTCGTTGGACATGACTTTAGTTCACTCGTGACAAGTTCATTCCTCCTCCTCGGAGGAGGAAGAATGAATGGTGACAGCTTCAAGTGATCACTTGACTTTTGGCAACAAAAAAAAAAAAGAAATGTCACAATGGAGCAGCTGCAGTCCATGCGTAAAAGGAGTGAGAGTACAGGAGGGAGACGGTCGTCGGTAGCGAGTGACGGCTCCACGAAGAACGCATTTATATGACTGGAGCAGCAGGGGGTTGGGCTATACTAATGAGGACCGCGTGACGAAACGCGGTCACGTTTAAAACACGCCTAAAAAATCCTGAAATAGAAATATGTTTAAACACAGTTTGCTCTATAACTCCAAAATTAATTGAGCTACAATTTTGAGACTTTTTACTCATTTACAAGATTACAATTATCACATTTATAATGTTTATTGAAGAAAATGTTGAAATTCACTTTACACGGTCTTTAAGCTTCATTTTATTTATTTGTTTTAGGAAACTACACATGCACTTTAGTTTTTGTGGTGGTTTTTGTTTATCTATATATTGTGCAGACTTTTTCAATCTAAATAACAGATCATTTTTATTTTTTTATTTTTATACTTGTGTAACCTCATCAAATGGTGAATTCGTTCAGAATAATTCAGGTCTGTGTTATGTTATTAAGGACCAGGAGACAGGATGAGGTGAAATGTTGTTTATCTGTACAGAACAGAATATGGACTGGTCAGAATTCAGGTTCATCACAGCGGGTACAGCACCTCGTGCCCATCTCTTATGAACTGGCCAACGGCCGTATTTACAACATTAATATTAAACAGAAATACAAATAAATAAAATTATGTGTACCTGTACAAAACAGAATATGGACTGGTCAGAATTCAGGTTCATCACAGCGGGTACAGCACCTTATGAGGAACAACATTTCATGTCAGCTTGGATACTGAATACTTTACTAAAAAAAGTAATTTCAGTTAAATTAACCCTTGTTTTTTTAATTTTATTTATATAATACTGCAAAGCAACATATTAAGTTAATTTTGTCAAATGAATAACTGATTTTTATTTTAAAAATTTTTTGGGTTGTATCACGAAATTTATCGTTTTCTTCAGAATGCACTGAAATATCACAATATAATATACTGTATATACAGTAATTTTGAGCCATATCGTCCACCCCTACTTTGTGATTTATATGTGTGTTCTGTCAAAGGAAAATGTTATTCA
This sequence comes from Garcialebias charrua, assembly GCA_038048925.1. Classification (NCBI taxonomy): domain Eukaryota; kingdom Metazoa; phylum Chordata; class Actinopteri; order Cyprinodontiformes; family Rivulidae; genus Garcialebias; species Garcialebias charrua. The sequence goes on along the minus strand of JBBPBX010076317.1, from coordinate 5,042 downwards.
GTGACAAGAAGCTGTCGAGGAGAAAGTCTGTCAAAATGAAATAGAAAAATATAAATTAAAATTATTTTAAAAACACATAACTTATCTACTCTACTGTGTAATCCGTGTAATTAAATTATGGTAGTCAGGCCAACTAACAATAAAATTAATGGGTGGAGTGAGTCAATGAATCATTGATTCTTAAAAGGAAATTTTAATAAAGTAATGAGGACAGCTTGGCGGGCCAACTGAAACAGCTTGGTGGGCCAACTTTAGCCCGCAGGCCCCACTTTGGGCACCCCTGGTTTAGAGAGTCTAGAACATAGTTAAGAACATTGCAAGAGTGTGGGAAGTGTCTATAAAGCCTTAAAATATATATAAATACTAAAATAAATATAACGTCCCTACTTCACTGATTTTCTCCTATTGGTGGGCGGGGTGGGGGTGGGGGGGTGTCTGGAGCATAACCCCCGCGATAAGTGAGGGACTACTGTATATTCTTTTGGCAACACCTTGGAAGGTTTTGAAGATTAGTTAAATTATTTTTCGACAGACTACTTTGTGAAGCTACTTATATACCAACGTCTGCATGGCTATGTTTGGTTTTCTATTAATTTTTAATGTATTTTTTGTCATTTGAAATCAGCAAAACCATGTTTGATTGAAGACTGTACTCTGTTCACTGTTTTTTTCCTCATTCTTAGCACTTTCAAAACATAATAGAGATATTATGCCTAAGAGGCCAGTTTGTGAGATTGTCCCTGCAGAGACATTTTAGCAATTTTATTGAGTCTTAAAGATTAAATTTAGACTCACTAGATTTACTGTGTGGCATTTAATATGAAGGTTGCAACAAAAACATACCGGGTACTCAAAGTTTATAGGGAGCTAGTTTGATCATGTTGATTCAGAAGCAGGTTGTTGACTTTCTTGCAAAATGTGGTCCAGCAAGGCCATCCCTCAAAAGCGTGTTGTTTGGATACCAGCAAATGGATGAATGAAGGGATAGATGGATAAAAAAATGGGTACTTTGTTCATTCACTCAAATAAATCTTTTGGCATATTTGTAAACCGCAAGCTGCAGCTCTGCAGACTGACAAAGTCTTTTGGATAAAAGACAAAACATTAAAATATAATAATAATAATAATAATAATAATAATAATAATAATAATAAATTAAATCCATTCAGAAGACCTGACTTAACTTTGTTAGATTTACCAGGATTATTAAGCTTGCAACAGGATGTTTTTTGTGTGTTTATATAAAAATTTCAACATCATAAGAAAAACTGGGAATAGAATTGTTGCCCCAAAACCTGTTTGTGCCTTTCAATAATATTTGTTCCTTCAGAACTAAATTCTGCAATTAACATCTCAGTGGCTTAGATGCAACTCTACACTTACTTTGCCTTAAAAAATAAAAAAAAGAAGAGAGAATTCATGTTGACTTGACGGCAAGGTAAAGTTAAAACATTATTCTGCACATATGCGTAAGTGTTCCTCTGCTTTTTTCCAAACAACAACAACACACCCTTGTAATGGTGCAAATTGAGCATGCTGACTGTCTGTATAAACCAGATGATTCAGAAAAGTTACCACATATTTTATGTGAGGTTGTAGTTTGTACACCAAGATGTAATGAAAGGCCAGAGGTAACAAATTTTTTTGGAGACTTCCTTCTGTAGTCATTTGGTTTTTAGAATTGTCAGTGACGACTCTGCACATGTTATGCAGGTTTGTAAAGTGGAGGATAGACAGAGTGGGCGTCAACCAGAACATACTACAGTAGGGTTTATGAGGGCACAGACGCATACGTACAGACATTCAAGAAAGAGAAAATAAGAAGCAAAACAACCCTAAAGATTTTCATGTTGAGTTAATGTGAATAAAGATTCACTTTAATATGACAATATGAACCTTTCACTTTACTGTTGACACACACACACACACACACAGTATTGCTAAATGCTATTGTATATGTGCCACCCCTGCAAAGTGACTGAATTCATTATTTAATCGGTTACAATTAAATAAAAAACTATTTTACAGCTACTCTTTAAAAAGACAATGTAAACCTGTGACTTAGAGAAAATGTATTGTGATCTCCACAGAACAAAACTGAAAACACTTCTTAAATCAAGGCTGAGGATTGAAGTCAGCCTTTTTTTAAAACAATACTCTCATTTTTCTTGAAGAAAAAATAAAAAATTTCGTGAGGGGGGAAGAGTTAAAATTGCTACATGCTACGACATACACACAGACAAAAGCAGAAAAATTGGCGACCAGCTCTTCAATGTGTGTGGCAGATGAAGATGAGGCCTTGTTTGTGTGCACTGGCCCCTGGTGCTGTAAATCAGCACAGGGCACATATGGCATGGCGGCAACCGCACGCACACACACACACACACACACAGATGGATCCATAGACATAACACAAACGCTTGCTCACATAGACCTAACACCGTTCAGACTAAAACAAGGTCAGATCTATGATGAGTCACAATTTAATCTTTGAATTTGAACCTTTGTAAGTGAACGTGTTCTCTCACAGCTAAGACGCCAGATGGGACTTGTATATAGAGGAAAATCAGGTGGGCTGAAGCCCCGTTTGAAAAAGGTGTCTAGTTGCCTGTGCTTGCATGTGTGTTGAGGTGTTTTTTTAACAGATGGCCAGGTGGAATGGGCAAATTATAGGGGATGGGATGAATATTGTGATTATCGGTCCATTGCTACAGCAAAAAATTGCTTAAGCTTTACTTCCTTAACTCCCAATAATAATAAAATAATAGCATTTTTATTTGTTATAAGCCTTTTTAGAACTGTAATTTTACTTGGTGCTAAATGTGGGGCATGTACAGCTTAAGTCTTAGAAGGAACTGTGATACAATTTAATAGTTAGGGAATTGCTGTAAGAAAACGGGCAAAAAAAAAAGATCTTTTTAGTTTACATTTTAGGATGAAAAATATATTTTTTTATTTGGCATCATCAAAGGTGTTCTCATTACGCTGATGGTATAACTGTATTGGTTAAAGGATGTGTTTTGCTAATGAGTGGTGTGCCACGAGTCAGACAGAACTGTTGTACTGTATTGACTTCCGAGATGACGTCATTATTAGGTTTTGCACGGAAATTTGACAACTTGTTTATTTTGTGAAATAAATAAAAAATTAGGCATTCATGTAACTAACAAGGTTAACCAAATAAAGGTTGTGGGAATAGAACTGACCAGGAGCACCAAAACTCTAACTTAGACATTTGAGAAAAGTTACATGATGTCAAAACATTCCACACCTCTTTTCCTTCTCTGTCACAAGCTCATATTTCCTCTGTCCTCTAGCTTGTTACTGTTGCAGCCATGCAAACCCACACTTCCTTGGTGGTTATGTCATGACGACACAAGAAAACATAAAAATATGAAAGCTACAATTCCTCTGTTCTGAAGCCTCTGGCTTCAAATTCTCATTTGAGTTATTATGACTTTGAAATGGAAAATCAGATAATTTAGACTTTCACTGATTGCCAATTTATTACATTACTTAATAACCTCAAAATTAACCTTTTTTATCTGATAAACTCCCTAGAATGTGTGTAAAATGTTGTATAGCACTATGTCTGTGTTAATTTTCATGTTTTTGAGCGTATTTGTTTAAATCGGCAATATTTGGTCCAAAAACGTGTTTTCACTAATCCTATGGGTTGAACTGTGGAATTGCAGCTTAATTTTCTTATTGGTCTACGGTTCTCACAGTGACATGTTTTCTCAAGCTTTCGTCACATGCTCTGCTGCCTGAGTATAAAAGTGGAGCCACTCCTCCGAGAAGGTCACACCCCCTGCAGAGTTCGGGGGTTGGATTAGCGATAGCAACATAGCATTAGCATTAGCATTGATGAGTGACGCTGTTCCAACAACAGCTCTTCAAACTGATGTCCACCCACCCTTACACCATCAGGGTACAATCCGTTTTGAGGTGAGTACCATTTTACACCTTTTCATTCCAAAATTTATCTTTTGATTATATTTATTGGACGCGTTTGTTCCTGTGTTGTGTGTGCAGGCTGCAGCGTTGCTTGTTGTGTCTGTCCCTACAAATGGTTGTGGCATTTTTCCTCCTCCAGGGGAATTCCAAGGCGTTCCCAGGCCAGCCGAGAAATAGTCCCTCCAGCGTGTCCTGGGTCTTCCTCTGGGTCTCCTCCCGGTGGGACGTGTCCGGAACACCTCACCAGGGAGGCGTCCAGGAGGCATCCCAACCAGATGCCCGAGCCACCTCAACTGGCTCCTCTCGATGTGGAGAAGCAGCGGCTTTACTCTGAGTCCCTCCCGGATGACTGAGACCAAAGATATATGTAGTTGTACAGAACTTTACAAATATCTGACAAATAGCTTTTTATTTCAAAAGTCAGTCTTTAAAGTGTTTTGTGTCAGTCTGTTGTTATACATTAAAGAGTGAAGAAAAAAATTGACCTGTGTGATCAGAATTCCTTTGACAACAGGAAACTTGCATAATTTTAGGCAGATAATTATTATTATGCCGGTTATGGCTGATTGAAGATCAGGCATGTTGAATTTTATGGACACAGGAGGTTATACAGACACATGTGGTTTTATAGCCGCTATAAAAAGGTATTTTTCTACACAATCAATATGTAATAAAATTTACAGTATGTGATTTAAAGGTCCACTGACATGATTTTTCTACTAGTCATAAAATTGCTCAAAATATATATATTTTATCATATGTTCGTTTTTGCAAACAAAATGATAAATCACTTTAATTTTGCTTTAAAAGTGATTTTGAACTTCAAGCCGTGTTTAATCATGGGAAATCCGATTACACACGAACGCACCATCTGTGACGTAGTGTGCAGAGTGTGAGGCAGAGGGCTCTGGTCTCTTTAATAGCGGACAATTTAAAACCCGACGAATTTATCAATCTATGTGAAGATTTGAGCTATTTGTCTTCATTTTGGGAAGCAGAAAATAGTTTGGGTGATGGAACAAGAAACAACAGGATCTAATTTAGGTCTGATGCTGTATCAGACTTACCTTCATGTCGAGCTGCTC
>JBBPBX010076316.1:0-17143 GCA_038048925.1 Garcialebias charrua | reverse complement strand
CCATTTTCGTCCGCTTATCCGGGGTCGGGTCGCGGGGGTAGCAGCCTAAGTAGGGAGGCCCAGACTTCCCTCTCCCCAGCCACTTGGAGCAGCTCCTCTGGGGGAATCCCAAGGCGTTCCCAGGCCAGCCGAGAAACATAGTCCCTCCAGCGTGTCCTGGGTCTTCCTCTGGGCCTCCTCCCGGTGGGACATGCCCGGAACACCTCACCAGGGAGGCGTCCAGGAGGCATCCTAACCAGATGCCCGAGCCACCTCAACTGGCTCCTCTCGATGTGGAGAAGCAGCGGCTCTACTCCGAGTCCCTCCCGGATGACTGAGCTTCTCACCCTATCTCTAAGGGAGAGTCCAGACACCCTGCAGAGAAAACTCATTTCAGCCGCTTGTATCCGAGATCTCGTTCTTTCGGTCACAACCCAAAGCTCATGACCATAGATGAGGGTGGGAACGTAGATCGATCGGTAAATTGAGAGCTTTGCCTTTCGACTCAGCTCTCTCTTCACCACGACAGACCGGTACAGCGCCCGCTTCACTGCGGACGCTGCACCTATCCGCCTATCGATCTCACGCTCCAGTTTTCCCTCATTCGTGAACAAGATCCCGAGATACTTAAACTCCTCCACTTGGGGCAGGACCTCATCCCCGACCCGGAGAGGGCACGCTACCCTTTTCCGGCTCAAGACCATGGCCTCGGATTTGGAGGAACTGATCCTCATCCCGGCCGCATCACACTCGGCTGCAAACCGCTCCAGCGAAAGCTGTAGATCACGATCTGATGAAGCCAATAATAATAATAATAATGAATTCAATTTGTAATGCACTTTTCATTAATAAAAATCTCAAAGTGCTACAATGTGTAACAAGGTAAAGATAAAAAATAAAACAAGTGATAAAATCAAATAAAATCAACATTAATATCGACTAAGATCAAAGATAAAATCATGTAGATTTAGGCTTGCTTAAAAAATAAATAAAATAAAACAAGTGATAAAATCAAGTAAAATCAATAAAGATATCAGCTAAGATCAAAGATAAAATCATGTGGAGGCAGAATAGGCTTGCTTAAAAAGAAAAGTCTTAATGCCGCTTTTAAAGTCAACCAGTGACTGTGGAGCTCTCAGGTCATCAGGGAGGGAGTTCCACAGGCGGGGGGCAGCCACACAGAATGCTCGGTCTCCCATGGTCCTCAATTTGGTCCGAGGAATATGAAGTAAATTACTGTTCTGTGACCGTAGAGACCGGGTGGATGAATATGGTGCAAGAATGTCCTTTAGATACTCTGTTAGAAAAGCAGTGGTTTGTACGAGCTGTGTGGGAGGCAGAACTTCAGAAACAACCACGTTGGTAAACTCCCATCAGGCATTGCGGTTCATCTCAAAATAATTAATCTTTTTTACAGCATGCCGCTATGATTTTTTATTGTCTTAATAGTTCTCTTGTATTGTGCTGGTTTATGAGTATAAAAGAATAATTTCCTCAAGATTTGTAGTTTAAAACCGTCACTGATGTAGGTTGTTGTTGAAAGAAGTACTCTGCGTTGTCCTGATTTCAGTATGCTCTTGTTTCTCTTCAGATCGTATAAATCTTTCGCCTTTTACTAAAGATTTCCGTGGAGAGGAACAACAAGAGTTTGTCTCAATTTTTTTGATGCCCTGCAACAGTGGGGCTTCTTTTAACATGTCAAAGTCAATAACAGAGTTGTGGCGGATACAAATATTTATATTTCCAGTCAGAATGTGCTCCTGTTGTGGAAGGGACAGAACATGAAGAGAACAGTGCAACAGTTGTTGGAAGACATTGACAATAAGTCGAGACTCAAGATATTTATCGTCTTTTTCTGCTGACTTCTACATTGGTAACCCCAAACATCTGAACATGTTTTCGAACGAGAACTCATCAGATGCTGACGCTGCTTCTTCATCAGCCCTGTTTTCGGACCGGGTTTTTTGCCTGGCAGACAGACGTTGCTCCAACCGCCGTTGCCTCGTCTCCTGCCGTCCCTTCATCTGCTGTGTTTGCCACCATTATTAAGGTTCCCGAGTTCTGGCAACGCAATCCGGATCCATGGTACCAGCATGTGGAAGCCCAGTTTTGTGTCCGTGGGACAACCACAGATGAGACCAAGTACTTTCACATTGTTGCTGCTTTAGATTCTGGTTCCAACCGCTGTGCCATTATTTATGTTTCCAGTCTGAATGACAGACCACGATGAGCAGTGTGCCGCTCGGCTTGCACGCATTACTCATAACTGGCGGAAGAAAAAGTAGTTCCCACCAACCGCGTATCATTTAGACAAAATCTCAACAGTTTATTTTCCACTACTTTCCTGTTAATGACAATGCCATTATTCTTTCCACATCCAAAATTTCAGGTATAGCTTTTAGTTTGATTGTTTTTACTCTGTTAGAAAAGCAGTGGTTTGTACGAGCTGTGTGGGAGGCAGAACTTCAGAAACAACCACGTTGGTAAACTCCCATCAGGCATTGCGGTTCATCTCAAAATAATTAATCTTTTTTACAGCATGCCGCTATGATTTTTTATTGTCTTAATAGTTCTCTTGTATTGTGCTGGTTTATGAGTATAAAAGAATAATTTCCTCAAGATTTGTAGTTTAAAACCGTCACTGATGTAGGTTGTTGTTGAAAGAAGTACTCTGCGTTGTCCTGATTTCAGTATGCTCTTGTTTCTCTTCAGATCGTATAAATCTTTCGCCTTTTACTAAAGATTTCCGTGGAGAGGAACAACAAGAGTTTGTCTCAATTTTTTTGATGCCCTGCAACAACAGTGGGGCTTCTTTTAACATGTCAAAATCAATAACAGAGTTGTGGCGGATACAAATATTTATATTTCCAGTCAGAATGTGCTCCTGTTGTGGAAGGGACAGAACATGAAGAGAACAGCGCAACAGTTGTTGGAAGACATTGACAATAAGTCGAGACTCAAGATATTTATCTGCTGACTTCTACATTGGTAACCCCAAACATCTGAACATGTTTTCGAACGAGAACTCATCAGATGCTGACGCTGCTTCTTCATCAGCCCTGTTTTCGGACCGGGTTTTTTGCCTGGCACACAGACGTTGCTCCAACCGCCGTTGCCTCGTCTCCTGCCATCCCTTCATCTGCTGTGTTTGCCACCATTATTAAGGTTCCCGAGTTCTGGCAACGCAATCCGGATCCATGGTACCAGCATGTGGAAGCCCAGTTTTGTGTCCGTGGGACAACCACAGATGAGACCAAGTACTTTCACATTGTTGCTGCTTTAGATTCTGGTTCCAACCGCTGTGCCATTATTTATGTTTCCAGTCTGAATGACAGACCACGATGAGCAGTGTGCCGCTCGGCTTGCACGCATTACTCATAACTGGCGGAAGAAAAAGTAGTTCCCACCAACCGCGTATCATTTAGACAAAATCTCAACAGTTTATTTTCCACTACTTTCCTGTTAATGACAATGCCATTATTCTTTCCACATCCAAAATTTCAGATATAGCTTTTAGTTTGATTGTTTTTACTCTGTTAGAAAAGCAGTGGTTTGTACGAGCTGTGTGGGAGGCAGAACTTCAGAAACAACCACGTTGGTAAACTCCCATCAGGCATTGCGGTTCATCTCAAAATAATTAATCTTTTTTACAGCATGCCGCTATGATTTTTTATTGTCTTAATAGTTCTCTTGTATTGTGCTTGTTTATATATATATATATATCCTTATAATAAAATATATGCAGGCCCCTAAGTCTTCTATAGTTGTAGAAAACTAATATAAGTAAAAAAACAAGTTATTTTCAGATGCTCCCTCTTCAGGGGTGGCCACAGTGAGCAAATCCGCATGAAAGATTTGTTTTTTGTTTTATCCTGAGGCAACCTGGGCTCAAACCCGCAACCTCAGGATCACAAGACAATGACATTGACCAAGCTATACCGCAGCCCCAGGAAATAAATGTAAGTATCCCCTTTGAAATTAAAGCGTAAAGTTCGAGCGAAGACTGAAACCAGTTAATTTGTTGGATACTGAGTTGCGATCAATGTTAACTCAAATGTTATTTAGTTTTTGAATTCTAAATCTTTTTTTTTTTTTTGTCCTATTGTGGCTTTTAAATATAAATAATATTAATTTCCATGTTTGTTTTGCTCAAAGCTTCAACGAGCCGCAGGTTGCAGACCCCTACATGAAGCCTATGCAAGCAGTAAAAACATTTTTCTACAGTCAACTGCGGGTTTACATGTGAAGTGACTTTCTCTTCATAGTGTGTGGCACCTCATATACCACAGGGAGGCAAGTTTGAGAATGCACTTATAAAAGTTTTCCAAACTTTTATTTAAAGTCACTGCTTCTATTTTACATTGTTGTTTTCAAAGGATGCAAAATAAAGTTTTACTGAGGGGAAAAAAAAAAAAACTTCTGTAACAGTGCAGAGATTGTCTGACTTTTTTTTTTTTTCTTTCCACCCATTCAGCATTACATAACAGAGCAGAGGCTTCTTGTTCCTGTCTTTCTCTTTCCCAGACGCACTTTAATCCATGCACAAAGGAGTGGGGTGAATATGGGTCAGCAGGTTAGGAGTGTCTCAAAAGTCAGACTTGGAAGAGAGAGAAAAAAAAAATCAATCCAGGAACTACCTGTCTTTACTTCTCTGGATTACATAAACGCGCAGGCACCCAGCCTCCAAAAAGTCTCTCCAACTGCGCTGAACTGGATAAACACTAAAGAGTCTTTTCAATGATTATTACAGAGAGAAGCCCACTAAACAGTAGACGTCCAGGGGACGTCGAGGTGACGTCAATATAGAGCCCGTTGGTCGAAGACCAATTCTAGACGTCGCCCCGACGTGCAAACTAGGTCTTTTTTTGACGTCTAAATATGACTGCATTTGTACGTCGTATGAACGTCAGTTTTGGAGGTGATCTGGACCATGTTCACAGAGTTAAACTTTTAGGACTATAAAAGTGCAGTTAGACAATTGATTTATTAAGAATGTTGTTTTTTAATAACATTTTAATGCATTTCCTCAATTTTTTTTTCTTTTTTTACAAATTAGACTTGTCCGTCGTTTGAGAGTCCAATTCTAGACGTCGCACCGACGTGCAAACAAGGTCTAATTAGGACGTCTAACCATGACCGCATTTGTACGTCGTATGAACGTCAGTTTTGGACATTATCTGGACCCGGTTCACAGAGTTAAACTTTTAGGACTATAAATTTGCAGTTAGACAATTGATTTATTAAGATTGTTGTTTTTTAATTACATTTTAAAAAAGGGTGTAAACTAAATAAATAAAGGTTGAATGAATTTTAATGCATTTCCTCAATTCTTTTTTTCTTTTTTACAAATGTATATTATTTATTTGAAGAATATAATTATTGTTGTTGTTTGTTGTTGTTTGTTGTTATTCATTCATTCAACCTTTAGGCAGGTTATCTCATTCGATCGACTCATGAAACCTTTTTATTTTTTTTTTTTTTAATTAATTTACTACAGATACATTTACAATCATAAGAATGTGAACAAAAAGAACAAAGGACAAGGAACACAGAGGAAAAAAAAAACTATGCCAGGGGGTGCCAGATTTCTACAATGAGTGCATAAAAGATAAAATTATACATTAAATATACTCAAGGAGCTACAACATTCAAACGTGTTTATAGCTTTCTTGTTGTTACTCTTAGAAATGGTGCATAAATATAATTCTATTTCTTTAATTAAGCCTGGAAAAAAAGGCGAAGATGATGAAAATTTACATTTATGAATATGGTATTTGCCAAATATTATAATTAAATTAATTGCCAGTTTTTTTTAACATTAATATTCTTTTCGTGAAAGCCAAAAATAATGTGTTCATATCTTAACGAAAATTTTGAATCAATATTACTGATGATAAAATTATTACAATGCTTCCAAAATGTCTTAATGATACAACAATTCCAGAATAAATGACTGATTGTTTCGGGGTGCTCTTTGCAAAATTTACAGTTGGGGTCAATTGTTTTGATATATTTCTTCATGAATTGATTAGTAGGATATATTCTGTGTAACAGTTTAAAGGAGACATCTTTCATTTTGTTGTTTATCATCAGTTTCTGATGAATGTCCACACATTTTTCCATTGTGAGTCAGGGACAAAGTTTCTCCAGTAGAAGACAGATGAGGGGATAGAAATAATATCCTGCTGGAACAGGGCACGGATAATTCTGTTGTTCCTACATGTTGAAGAAAAACAAGCTTTACCAACAGTGGACTCATGAAACCTCATTTATTCCACGATGTCGAGGTCACACATTCATTTCAGTAGGTGGCAGTACTTGTGTTTTTTGCTTTCTTCCATTAAAAAACAAGAAGAAGAACTTCGGAACTCGAGCGTTATGATTGGATTGGCGGAGGTATCACGTGATCATTCCAACCAGTCAACGCCTCTCTTGTTGAACCGCGCTGGCTTGAATCTCAACCGTTGTTGTTTACAGTATATTCTGTCTGTGCTGCGGTGATCACGGAGCTCAACTGTGTTCTGTTCATTTGTCACGGAACTCCTGCCCTAAACTTGCTGCAATCCATTCAGAAGTTGAAGGTAATTGGTTCTGTTTTATAGCTTTGTTCTCTTGAATTCTGTGGTCACGACGTACATGTAGCTAACAGCTAAGCTACATTGTGCTAAGGTAAGCTAACTTGTGTCTACAACTGCGGCAGACGATGTAAAGGAAAATCGAACAGTACAGTTTAGAAAATAAGTTATTCTATCCAAGTAAGCCGTATGCTACGAGCAGTGGTGGAGAAAATACTCAAACACTGTACTTAAGTACAAATAAACAGACAAAAATATACTCTAGTAAAAGTAGAAGTACCATATTAATATTTTTACTTAAGTAAAAGTAAATAAGTACTTGCTTTTAAAAATACTTAAAGTATTAAAGTAAAAGTAATTGCTGAATGTATTACCTAATGCAATGGCCTACAATACCATTAAGTGTGTGTACTGTATGTAAATTTTCTGCATTACATAAATAGTGTTGAGTCATTTTAATGAACAATGCTGCAGATAATACAGTACTGTACATGTTTTTATTGTGTTTGCTCTGTGACACAGTTCACACTTGTACTTGTGATTCTGTGCATCAGAATTTCTGACATGCAGCAGAGTAAAATGTCATTAAGCAAAATAAGAATAATAAGGATGATTTTACCTTTGAAAGTTTTTATTTAACACAAAATAAAACCAATGTGTCATTTTAATTGCAGTAAACACACAGAAGTAAAAGTTTTCTGTTTAAAAAAAGGAGAATTAGACACATCATGCACTGAACATTTCAACTCCAGTTTGTCATCAACTCTAGTTAAAATGCTGTCTAGTCAACCTTGTAATGGATCAACAATGAACAATATTTTAACTTCCTGACACCATTTTCAAAACTTGGACCAGAGTGTGTCGAGACATTTAGAGACATCTCTTGTCTCCTAACACCCCATGAACTGACACATTTTAATATTGCAGCAAGAATTTCTTGTTTCTTGACAAATTGAAAAAACTGCAACGTGAAAGTAGCTTGTAACTCAACACATTATAAAAATGTAGTGTAGTAGAAAGTACAGATACTTCATGTAAAATGTAGTGAAGTAAAAGTAAAAGTACCCACATTTAATTCTACTTAAGTAAAGTACAGATACATGAAAAATGTACTTAAGTACAGTAACAAAGTACTTGTACTTAGTTACATCCCACCACTGGCTACGAGGTTTTGTTTTGTTTCTTTGTTTTGCTTTGAGACTATCGAGGCCTGCACGCGTCTCCATTAACACGCATGTGCTGAGCGGCCAGCGTTGCTGTACAGCTTTGGGCAGCATTTTTGTGAATTTTAGACTGTTGGAAAACTGTATTCGCTACAGTGCTTACTTCCTCCGCGTGTTACAACGCCATCGCGTTCCTGAATGACTATATGCCGTGTCTTTTTTTTCTTCCTTTTGTGTGTGTACACTGGGCGGGGGTCAGCTGGAAGGTGAAACGTTTCAGCATTAAAAAATAGAAGGGAAAAAACTGTCCAGATGACCTGAATTCAGACCAAAGCTTTTCAGTTGCAAATGAATGAGTAAATATGAAATAAAAAAAAAGCTTTAAAATGTCTCCTTCTATCTAATTTTACTTTGACTAGGCAAAATGAGATAAGTACTGTACTGTAAACTACATTCTGACTAATATCTCTGTGAACATGTCGCTCCAGTTGTGTTTATAAACAACTGTTTTTTTCTTTATCTATCTATCTATATATATATATATATATATATATATATATATATATATATATATATATATATATATATATATATATATATATAAATTTGTGGAGCGTTGGTCATTGGACATTTCACAGCTAATGCACCTTTTTGCTTCATCTTAATTATTTTGCATCGCTGAATAATCTTTTGTTTTTGTCCTCAGCAAGTGCAGCGCCTCAACCCAAGGACCTGTCAACGCCCAGTGAGTACCGGTATACATTACACTTTAAACCATTGTTTATTTTATCAGGCCTTGCAAAATAAAATTTATTTTATTATTTTTTTCATGGAAAACCGATGCCACTTCCAGATCAGAAATTGGAAGATGGGCATTCCCATTGCCTCAGGATGGTAAGTATTGAACAGTTAGCAGTGAGACACTTGGAAAAAAATGATCAACCACAGCCACCTTACTGTTGGAGAGATTGTAATCAAGACATGTGTGTGTTTCCCCCCCCCCAGTGTTTCAGCGTATTCAACTTCTTTGACCTCGGCGATCGCCTACACCGTATACATCCCACCTCTTCAGCTGTGCCAAAAAGGATAGAGACCATGGAGGATTTTGTGAGAGAGGAGCACCTCGTGACTCCAAATTTGCTACCCTGGTAGGTTTTACAAGTCTGGAGGAAAGCCGAGCATAACGCAGTACCGTACAACCAAACACTTGGAAGTGTCACTGAACTGTATCATGGATTTATTCCAACAGGTTCTGCAGATTTCCAGAATTGGAGGAAAGCATACCAAGGACTTTGTCTACAAATTTCTTGATAGGTATGTATCAACACACGCTCACCCACCCACTAACCATCTGAACTAAATATTTTACTTGCAAGTTCAGTATTTAGTTTTGTAAACTAAATATTTAGCTATCAAATTAAATATTTAATTTAGAACGATGTGAACATGGTTAAAATATGACTGGAAAAAAATGTTTTCTCTAAACTAAAATATTGCTGTTGATTTTTGTAACTTTGCTAATGGCACCCAATAGATATGAAAATGTTTGGCAACTTGAGTGCGTTTTGCAGCAATTTTTTAACTGATGTGCTCAAATTTGGCAGCACGACGTCTCAGTGGTTAGCAGCACTATTGTCTCACATCAAGAAGGTCCTGGGTTCAATCCCCGGTTGGACCTGGAGTGTTTCTGTGTGGAGTTTGCATGTTCTTCTCGTGCTTGCGTGGGTTTTATCCGAGTACTCCGGTTTCCTGCAACAGATCCAAAACATGCATGTTCTGCCTTCAGGTCCAGGCCTCCCTTGAAAAAGAGATCTGTGATCTCTATGGGATTTGCCTGCTTAAATAAAGGTTAATAAATAAAAATGTGTGTTAGTGTGTTAACTAGTGTTCTAAGTGATTGGCAAAAACTCAAAGCCACCTATCAACATTTGCTGGGATGGATGTTTTTATTTATTTATTAATCAGGGAGATCCCAGCAAGACACTGCATTTTCCAGGTTGCCCTTGCATATTGCTAATTACTTTTTGTTTTTGTTTGTTTTTTTGCAAATGCAGATGGAATCATGAATGGAGATTCTGCAGCAACAGGATTTTATAAGGACTCATGCTGCAGAGCATTTAAAACATGCAAAGGAGGACATGGGCTCACACTGGACAATTAACACAACTGGTAGAGCTGCTGCCTCTCAGCGAGCAGGTCCCCGGTTCAAATCCCGGTCCGGGGACCTTTCTGGGTGAAGTTTGCATGTTCTCTCCGTGCATGCGTGGGTTTTCTCCGGGGGCTCCAGTTTCCTCCAACAGTCCAAAAACATGCATGTTAGACTGATGGGGACTCTATGACCTTGGGTGTGAGTGAGACAGGTCCCTCTTGTAAATGAGTCCCCGTGGCTCAACGAGGCTAGCCTGTATAAATAAAGGTTGAATGAAAAAATGTGCCACAAAGAAGTGGAGGTGGGGCTTTCACACTGTACATTTAATGCACCACGAAGAAGTGGACACTGGACATTTAATGCACCACGAAGAAGTGGACACTGGACATTTAATGCACCACAAAGAAGTGGACACTGGACATTTAATGCACCACAAAGAAGTGGACACTGGACATTTAATGCACCACAAAGAGGTGGAGGACATAGGGTCACACAGGACATTTAAAACGTGCCACATAGAAGTGGAGGATACGGGCTCACACAGAACTGAGGAACACTTTTTTGGGGGGGGAGATGCAAATAGGTGCTGGGCATAAAATTAGAATATTGTGAAAAAGTTATTTATTTCAGTAATTCCATTCAAAAAGTAAAACTTCTATACAGTATTACTGTATATTCATTCACACAGACTGATATATTTAAAAATAATCTTAATGCTGATGATTATAACTGACAACTAATGAAAACTCCAAATTCATTATCAGTAAATTACATTACTTGAGATCAATTAAAAAATGATTTTTATAGATGTTGGCCAACTGAAAAGTATTAACATGGTAGCATGGTCCTTAGCCCCAACTATTGAAAGATGTACATATTGTACATTTCATGTTCATACATCTCAGTTGGCCAACATTTATAAAAATACTTTATTTTTATTGAGCTCAAGTAGTAGTCTAATTTTCTGAGATACTGAATTTAGGGTTGTCATTGGTTGTCAGTTTTAATCATCAACATTAAAATAAATAAACATTTGAAATATATCAGTCTGTGTGTAATGAATGTTTCACTTTTTGAATGGAATTCCTGAAATAAAACAACTTATTTAAAATATTATGACCAGCACACTTTGTACAGATTATTTTTGTGGTGAGGGGACTGTAATTTTATACAGCTTTTTTTATTTCTCTTGTTACTGCCTGCTATATCAAAAAGAAAAATGAAGGCATGTTAAAAAAAAATTGTTAAGTACCGACCAAAAATGAAGGCATGTTAAAAAATTATTATTGTTTATGTTAAGTACGGCCAAAGAATGAAGGCATTAAAAAAAAAAAAATATGTGAAGTACGGCCAAAGAATGAAGGCATTTAAAAAAAAAAATTATGTGAAGTACAGACCCAAGTGAGCTGTGTACTTTTATAGATTTGTTTGTGTATTTTGTGTTGCCACCAGTTGATAAGTTCCGTAATGTAAAGCTTTTTTTTTAAGTTACCAAAGGTGGAATTCTCAATTTTATGTGTTATGCTGTTCCTTTAAATTGTGTCAAATAAACAGGATAAAGGTAAAATTTATGGAGTGATTTGTAAAACTTAATCCAACTGTTTGTAGGATTTTAAAGCTGCGGATGCGGATGGTCAAATGTATTTCCCTAGATTTGTTTGCCTCAACGCAATTTTAAAGTAGATTCATTATACTTTTTATATGCATAGCATGATTTTGACAAGCAGCATGTAAAGTGACTAAAATAAGTTAAATATAATAGCCTAATTAGAATAAGCTAAATACAGTAAGTTATTGACGTCAGATAGACGTCTAATGTAGACGCCTTTTAGACGTCAGGAATATAGACGTCTAATGTAGACGCCTTTTAGACGTCAGGAATATAGACGTCTTTTAGACGTCGGGGAAAAGACGTCATCTGGCGTAACGTTTTCGACCTTCCAGGGACCTGATTTCGACGTCCAGAAATGACCTGAAAAAGACGTCGTATAGACGTCACCTTGCTCAGTGGGTTGGAACAAGGTTATTTTTCAACTAACATATTCCAGCAAAATCTTTTAGTCACGTTTGTGAAAAATAATGTTGATAATACATACAACTCAAAACTGGTTTATATTTCAAAGGTGAATCCATAGTGAGTTAACAACACCATTTCAACGGTTTGGCGTTCAACATTGTTTTGATGTTGAATGAATGTTTTTTCTTAAACTGACGTTATTTCAACCATATTTAAACGTTTAATGTCGGTCGAATGCCAGCTGGGGAGCTGGATGTGCGCTTTCATGTGCAGCTGGATGGTTTTGATTACATTCTGTTTGCAACGTCCTCCAACATGAAGTGCTTTGGCTGTCGTCAGGAGGGACACATGATTAAAATGTGTCCTGACAGGGCTGGGCCGCGCGCACCGGACCCTAAAGCCTCGGATATAGTCGCGCTTTGGTCCGCAAGCTGGAGCGCGCGTGCTGCGCGCGCACTGTGCATGCGTTTATAGTGTGGCACGGCAGCGCATGGCAAAGTGCTGTTCTTTTACTGACCAGCAGGTGGCAGTACCCTCTAAAACCTGTGCATATGTTGCAAGAAAGGGTGTAGAAGAAGAAATCTACCGTAGAAGAAGAACTGTTTGAAATCACACAACAAAAACAAATAGCTTTCCGCTCGCTCGGGGAATTTAAAACATTTGAATCACATAAAAAACATTCCTCCATGCGTCGCGACGCCGTTTCCACGACCACAGCGGCGCAGACAGTTGCAGATTCTGGCGTGAAGGCTGTCGGGGAGGTCCCTACCCGACCTGTCAATCAATTCGGCGCGCGCGCTAGGCTTGCGGAGCTTCAAAATTTGGGAGGTGCACGACCACGCGCGAAACCAACGCGCTGGCCAAAGCGCGGGGGCGGGGACGTCGCGTTTGCGTCACTTTGGCCGCGCGCCCTATGCGACGCGTCAACTATATCCGTAATGAGCAGCAGCCCGCAGCTGCGGACCTGTCGGGTGTGGGAGGAGCGGAGGGGGCTCCCGCTGCCGCGGGGGGGCCCGCCTCTGCTGGGAACCCGCTGCAGCCCCCGCTACACGTTCTGATACTGTTGAGGTGCAGACTGTAGACAGTGAAGGATCAGAGGGTGGTGTGTGTGTGGAAAAAAGCAGCACGGAGGTGTGTGGTGGTGGTGGTGGTGGTGGTGGTGAGACTCAAGTGGGGGAGGGAGACGGGGAGCAGGTTGAACGGGAGGGGGAGGTGGGTGATGAGGAGTTGATGTGTGAGGATCAGAGAGTGGGAGTTGAGGTGGAGGAGGATAGTGAGAATAAAGGTTCAGGAAGTACCAGTGCAGGGTTGGTTTTAGGAGCTGATGTGGAGGGAGAGACAGGTGCGGTCGAAGAGGTGATGGAGCAGGGGGCCCCAGCCCCCAACAAGAGACGAACTAAAAGGAAAAATGTGGTGGATGCTGTGCAGGCCAGCAGGCAGATGAGCAAGTTGGCTGCAGAGAGGATGGAGGAGTCGGACAGCAGTGACTGTGACAGCGTTTTCTCTGACACCAGTGAAATGTCTGTTTCACAGACAAACAGCACAGAGCCCCGGTACCCAGTGGAGGCTTTTCTCACGTTCCTCCAAGATACCAAAGGGCTGAAAGGCATAAAAGTGGAAAGTTTTTTTCCTGATTTGAAAGTATTTCTTTCTTCAGCAAAACTTCACATCAGGGACAAGGAGGTATCAGGATTTACTTCTCAGGAAATTTACAGGTTAAAGAAAATAATGTCAAAAGTTAGAAAACAACTCTGATTACAATGTTGCACAATAACACTTCATTATCACTGCACTAAAAGGCCTAATATCCGGGGAGATACAACAGTATGCAAGTCTATGTATCTGCCACATATCCAGTATGTTTCCGGTGATATACGGGAAGATCTCATCTTTAACAGATCCTAGTACAGGATATCCCATGTATACCCATCCGTGATAGATCCTAGCACTGGATATTTTCTGGATACTCATACATGATCAATCCAAGTATAGGATATTTTCTGGATACACATCTGCTATAGATCCTAGTATAGAATATTTTATGTATACCCATACTTGAGATATCCTAGTATTGGATATTTTCTGGATACCTATATGAGAAAGATCCTACTATTGGATATTTTTTGGATACCTATATGTGAAAGATCCTACTATTGGATATTTTCCATATACGTATCTGTGATAGATCCTAGTATTGTATATTTTTGGATACCCAAACATAATAAATCCTAGCATTGGATATTTTCCAGATACAAATCTGTGATAGATCCTAGTATTGGATATTTTGTGGATACTCATACATAATAAATCCTAGTATTGGATATTTTCGGGATACACATCTGTGATAGATCCTAGTATTTGATATTTTCTGGATACCCATACATAATAAATCCTATTATTGTATATTTTCCGGATACACATCTGGCAGATCCTCATATTGCATATTTTCTGGATATCCATACATAATAAATCCTAGCATTGGATATTTTCCGGATACACATCTGTGATAGATCCTAATGTTGGATATTTTTTGGATACCCATCTGACAGATCCTCATATAGGATATTTTCTGGATACCCATACATAATAAATCCTAGCATTGGATATTTTCCGGATACACATCTGTGATAGATCCTAATGTTGGATATTTTCTGGATACCCATCTGACAGATCCTCATATAGGATATTTTCTGGATACCCATACATAATAAATCCTAGCATTGGATATTTTCCGGATACACATCTGTGATAGATCCTAATGTTGGATATTTTCTGGATACCCATCTGACAGATCCTCATATAGGATATTTTCTGGATACCCATACATAATAAATCCTAGCATATGGATATTTCCGGATACACATCTGACAGATCCTAGTATTGGATATTGTCTGGATACCCATACATAAAAAATCCTAGCATTTGGATACTTTCCGGATACACATCTGTGATAGATCCTAATGTTCGATATTTTCTGGATACCCATACATAGTAAATCGTAGTATTTGACATTTTCCGGATACACATCTGACAGATCCTCATATAGGATATTTTTTGGATACCTATACATAAAAAATCCTAGCATTTGGATAATTTCCGTATACACATCTGTGATAGATCCTAATATTGGATATTTTCTGGATATCCATACATATTAAATCCAAGTATTGGATATTTTCCAGATACACATCTGACAGATCCTAGTATTGGATATTGTCTGGATACCCATACATGAAAAATCCTAGTATAGGATATTTTCCGTATATATATATATATATATATATATATATATATATATATATATATATATATATACTGTTACTCCCAAACTCCCTCCTAAACAATTTAAATTTACATACTGTATACAATATTTTAAATAAACAATCCATACAGCATGTGTTGTTTATGTAAAATATTGTATATATAGTAGTATTAAAATTTAAATTGTTTATTTAAGAAGGGAGTTTGGGAGTAACAGGTGATGAGTGTGATTGCAACCTGGTACGTGTCATGACAAAAGTTGACTGAACTTGAACTATCCTACTTTGCTGTTTTTCACTTATCGCTAGTGGGCGTGTTCCCACCAGCAATATGCATGGTCCAGCGCACCTCATGGTCCCAAACACCTGTGATAAACGAGGGACTATATAAAACTAACAAACCGGTGTGTGTGTTTGTCTTTTTTTTTAAGTAAAAACTAATTTAAATTATTTTCAGAAATGCTGTCTTGAATAATTTTGTAGATGTTGAACAACACTATGCAAAACATTAAAATTTCTTTGTTTAAAAGAGCATTTATTGTACAGTAGTTTGTTTTGGGCATGTTTTATGTTTGAGTTTTTTGTTAAATAAGTTCTATTCTATTCACATAATAAATGTTTACTCAGCAGAGGTAAAAAGTAATACTGACAATAATTCACATTAGCCTTTAAAGAACCTTGACCAAAAGACATTTTTCATCTTATTTTGTTCACTTCTGCTTAGTTGAGAAAGTCCCAATTGTTCCTTTAGGACTAAGGCATTACCATCTGGTTCCCACTGAAAACCCATTCGGGGCCCGTTAAACCCATACAAAAAGGCCTAATATCTGGGGAGATACAACAGTATGCAAGTTTACATATCTGCCACATATCCAATATGTTTCTGGTGCTATACGGGGAGATCTCATCTTTAACAGATCTTAGTACAGGATATCCCACGCATACCCATCTGTGATAGATCCTAGTATTGGATATCTTCTGGATACCCATCCATAATAAATCCTAGTATTGGATATTTTCCAGATACCCATACATGAAAAATCCTAGAGTAGGATATTGTCTGGATATGTATATTTAACTGTACACTTGCATATTGTGTGTGTGTGTGTGTGTGTGTGTGTGTGTGTATGTGCGTGTGTGTGTGTGTGTGCAAGGGGTTATGGAGAACAAGATCTGTGAGTTTGGTGGTCCTATCACTGCGTTTAGTTGGAAATCCTAACCCCAATTTGTTAAAATACAAATACCCATAATTCATAGGGAGAACGTAGGACGGACAGGAATCTCATAAATTGCGGTCAGGGAGTTATGGAGAACAAGATCTGTGAGTTTGGTGGTCCTATCACTGCGTTTAGGTGGAAATCCTAACCCTAATTTGTCCAAATACAAATACCCATAATTCATAGGGAGAACGTAGGACGGACAGGAATCTCATAAATTGCGGTCAGGGAGTTATGGAGAACAAGATCTGTGAGTTTGGTGGTCCTATCTCTGCGTTTAGTTGGAAATCCTAACCCTTGGTCAAAATACCATAATCCAAAAAAAAAGTGTTGGGAAAGTGTTGAAAGTTCCGATCAGCTCTGCAAGGTGCTGGCCAATATCTTTAACACCTCATGCCCTGTAGACCCGTCTGCCTGAAGACCACACCACCATCATCCCAGTCCAAAAAAGCTCTACAGTAGCCGTGTTTCCATCAAGGTTTCTAGGTGCGCATTTTGAAGTAGCGCAGCAGAAAAGCTTAATGGAAACGGCAAAATGCGAGGTTACTTCCTGAAATACGCTAAAAAGTTTATACGCTCGCTTGAGGTGGTTTTTGGGATGTTCGGAAATGAGCAGATGCGCACAACGACAGATGGAAACACATTTTCCGACTCATTTCTGACGTAGCGAACATTCACGTCACGTGACGTTCAGCTTTTTCCGCTCCGGACAACATGTAACATCGCTAAAACTAGTTTGCATGACAGAATAAATACAACTCGCCTGATAGCAACACATACCTG
>JBBPBX010076315.1:0-17143 GCA_038048925.1 Garcialebias charrua | reverse complement strand
GCAGGATACATAAGACCGTACTTCACTCCCTCGCACTGCCGTAGTTGCTGTCTTAAGCCTGGTTTATGGTTGACGCGTCGCATAGGGCGCGAGTGAGCGCACGGCCAAAGTGACGCAATCACATAGTCCCCGCCCCCGCGCTTTGGCCCTGCGCGTTGGCTCTGCGCGTGTCGCGCACCTCCGAATTTTTGAAACTCCGCAAGCCTAGCGCGCGCCAAATTGATTGACAGCTCGGGTAGGGACCTCACCGACAGCCTTCACGCTCTTCATGCCAGAGCCTGCAGCTGTCTGCGCCGCTGTGGTCGTGGAAACGGCGTCGCAACGCATGGAGGAATGTTTTTTATGTGATACAAATGTATTAAATTCCCCGAGCGAGCAGAAAGCCATTTGTTTTTGTTGTGGGATTTCAAACAGTTCTTCTTCTACGGTAGATTTCTTCTTCTACATCTTTCTTGCAACATATGCACAGGTTTTAGAGGGTACGTTCACCTGCTGGTCCGTAAAAGAACAGCACTTTGCCATGAGCCACCGTGCGACACTATAAACGCATGAAGCCGCACGGCTGAGTGCGCGCGCAGCCCGCGCGCTCCAGCTTGCGGACCAAAGCGTGACTATATCCGAGCCATTACCGGCCCGAATGTTGCTCTCTGCCTCACCACAGATTGTGTGTAGTCAGGGAACACTCTGATGACGTCACCTTCTTTGGAGACAAGTTTTGATGCTTTAACTGCCCTGCGTAGAATATCCTCCTTCTCTTGGTAGTAATGGAACTTGACTACAAAGGCTCTCGGGGGCTGTTTATCTCTCGGTGCTTGCTACAGAGTGCGGTGTGCCCTGTCAATAACAGGAGGTGCGTCCAGGCCCATCACGTTTTGTAGTAGCTTAGCAATGAAGCTACTCGCCGTAACACCCGCTTCACGTCCTTCTTTGACTCCAAAGACGCGCAGATTGCACCTCCGTGACCTCGCCTCTAGATCCTCAGCCTTGGCTGCCAAGCCTCCCACCTCTTTCTTCAACTCGGATACCTGTTGCTTCAGGCTAGCGTTAGCATCTGAGTGAGTATTAGCTGCTGTTTCCAAGCTAGCGGTGTGCTTCTCGAGTGCATTAGCTTTGTCGTTAGCCTGGTCGATAGCCCCCTTCAACTCGTCTCTCAAACCGCTGATTTGTTTGCGAATTTCTTCGTTTTGCATCTCTGCTTTCTCGTCCATTTTCGCCAATAGTTCATTTCTCAATGAAGTTATTGCTTCTAATATAGCTGACTGCCCCAAGCTCGTGTTTTCAGCTGCTGCGCTAGCTTTAGCTCCCTTCCTCGGATCCGGCATGTTTACAGAAATGAAAAGTCAAGTCAAAGTCAAAGTCAACTTTATTGTCAGAACTGCAATATGTACAGGACATACACAGGACCGAAATTGCGTTTCTCTCAGTCCCTCGGTGCAACAGTAACCATCTAAACACTAAACACTAAAACATTTAATAAACATAAGCATAAAATAGTAAAAGTGTAACACTGTCCTGAGTTTTTTCATAATAGTATAAAAGTATGAAAATTTACACCAACACTGAAACACCAAACACCCAATGAACATAAGCATAAAATGAAATAATAAAAGTGTAATACTGTCCTGAGTTTTTGCATAGTAGTATAAAAAGTATAAAAAGTATATCTATAAAATAAACTGAAGGTTCTAGCATTGACATCTAGCAAAAGACGTCAGTTCCAGTAAAAAGTAAAAAAAGGCAAATCCTCACGGGTTAAAACCATACACACAGTCGGCCTAAAGCCTCAAATAAAAAATAAAAAAGGTCTTGTTGGCTGATATTAAAGGTGGGGTATGTAACATTGTAATGTAGTCTAACTTTTCAAACAATATATTTTTAACATATTTCTTCACTCAGTCACTATCTACTGACAGACTGATGTTAGACAAAGTAATCTCTGAAAAAAACTATAGTCCCCTTGCTTCTCTATCAGCATTTATAAAAACACTGAAAACACAAGAGTGACCAGGACACTGACAGCCAATAAAAACAGAGTTGTTTGTCACGCCCCAACCCACGCCCCCACCTGTCCCAGCCGCAGCTCGTTCTCATTCAAAGGATTGCAAAGCGATGCAGGACTGTTTTTTATGTGACACAAAATGTATTAAATATCCCTTCTTTATCCCAGAGCTGGACTTTTATTTAGTTTTTTTGCCAAAAGTCAAGTGATCGCTTCATCCTTCACTGACAGGAATGAGGAAATGGATTTGTCACGACTCACGAGCGAATTAAAACATGTCCAACGTTGCTTCGTGAACCTCTGCTGATTTCTTCTGGTTTTTGTGTTGTTGGATGAGTGATTCATGGTTTTATTATATTTTTTAAACAGTTATATTATCATATAAACACAGAACTTCGGAGCGCAGAGACAGGACATGTAGAGGAGGCGGAACATTCCAGACATTCCAGACCAGCGCTGACAGACATGATGAAATCACGAGCGAATTAAATCATGTCCAAACGTTGCTTCGTGAACCTCTGATGATTTCTGCTGGATTTTGTGTTGTAGGACTAGCGCTCCATGGTTTGATTTTATTTTATTAGAAGGTTTATTAACATAAACACAGAATATCGCAGCGGCTCTGAGCAGACAGCAGCAGGGGGCGGAGCAGATCCCAAGTATGATCGTCAAATCCTGTTTTTTCCAGCTGAGGCGTCTGTCTAAGCTGAAGCCCATATTATCCAAAAAGCACCTGGAGACAGTGATTCACGCATTCATTACATCTAGGCTTGATTACTGCAATTCACTTCTGTTTGGCGTCAGTCAAGCCACCATTGCACGATTACAACTGGTTCAGAACGCAGCTGCCCGATTTTTAACCAGCACACGCAAAAGAGAGCACATTACACCAGTCTTGGCCTCCCTTCACTGGCTACCGGTTCATCTTCGAATCCAATTCAAAATTCTCATGTATGTCTACAAATCGCTGAACAGTCTCGCCCCCGCCTATCTCTCGGATCTGATACACCCATATGTCCCTCCACGTGCTTTGAGGTCAGAGGATCAGGTACTCTTAATAGTTCCAGAAACTCGCCTTAAGCGCAGGGGTGACAGGGCGTTCTCTGTAGCAGGCCCAAGACTCTGGAACGAGTTACCGCTGCTCATCAAACAGGCCCCCTCCCTCTCGGTTTTCAAATCCCGGTTAAAAACTCACTACTACTCCATCGCTTTCAATGCCAGCTGATTTGTATTGGATCGTTTGATTTATGATCTGCAATGTTTTTATGTTTTTCGTGTTGTACTTCATTGTCTGTGTTGCCTGTTGCTTGTTTGTTTGTCCAGCACTTTGGTGTGGACTTGTTCCTGTTTAAAGTGCTTTATAAATAAAATGGTATGGTAAATTCAGCAGAGCACGGACTGAGCCATATATGGCTCTGAGGGGAGGGAGCAGAATGCTTTTCTGCGCTGAAAATATTTCTAAGTCCCAGAGTGTTCAAAAACCGCATACTATACCTTTAAGGTCAGTGTGGGGAGCTCAAAAAACCACGTCTACATCTCTTCGAAGCCCAACCGGAAGTCTCCGCAGCTTCAGAGTTACTGCGTCACATGAGCAGCTTCAGAGCACTTACAGTGGAGGAGAGTCTGCAGCAGAACTACTAAATAACTCACTGGCTTTGTAGTGAACAAGAAGACCGTTCAAAGACAGCAGACACACACACACACACACACACACACACA
The DNA here is from genome assembly GCA_038048925.1 of Garcialebias charrua. Lineage (NCBI taxonomy): Eukaryota > Metazoa > Chordata > Actinopteri > Cyprinodontiformes > Rivulidae > Garcialebias > Garcialebias charrua. Next base: position 13,425 of record JBBPBX010076315.1, on the reverse strand, counting down.
CACACACACACACACACACACACACACACACACACACACCAGAACAACCCTCCATCGATATAAACCGTTACAGTTTGGATTTTTTTAAATGTTGATTTTACTTTTTCAAACTTTTCTTATTTTTAATTGATTGAAATTAATATTTTAAATGTCTGTTTTTATTAATGTACTGGAAATATAATTTGTTTTATTTAAACCTTTATTTCTTTTTTTCCTTTTTCTCACTTATGATCAGATGTGCTTCTCTGTTTTGGACAACCTAATGGCATTAAATCAAAATGTTTCTGAGTCATACTTAATAAACTAGTAACTTTGTAAACATACAAAATCAGAAAATTTAATTATGTGACTTAAATAGCCTAAAATACATAATAAATATTTATATTACAAAAAATTTCCATACTACTAATTTTTTTATTTTGTCACAGACGCTTGTAAAAATAAACTAGTTTTTAATATGAACTAATTAAACTGTCTGTTTGGGCCTTCAGCTTTACGTGCTGCTTGAATCTGACACAGATGGTACAGAAACATTAAAATATCCAACTTTACTCGTGCATGTTTTATAAAATGGATTTCAGCAGATCTGTGACATTGGAAGCAAAATAACTGAAAACAGATTTTTTTATACATCATTTTAATAATGTTTTAAAAAAAAACAATGTCCTTGTAAAGGTTTTATATTGTTCTACCACTAGGTGACAGCAGAACGTAAGTACCGTAAGTAAGGGAATATTTCAGAACTGGCCTTTAGTATTTAATCCAGTAACTTTAAATGTGCCACTAAATGTATGAAGGACTTCAGTGCTAACACATCATGTTAGATTATCAGTGACCTGGTTTAGCTCTTGTTTGCAGATTTTCATCTGTGCTTGTGTTCATGTTTTCAGGTATCCCTCCTCATGTGGACACTCACTCTGCCTTTGAGGACACCATCCTGTCCTTGAGTCTGGGGTCAAAGGTAAAAAAACAAAACAAGAGTCAGTGCAGCATTTGTCTTTTAAACATCAACGTAGATCCAGCTGTTCTACTCAATTCAGCATCTTTCTGTGTACAAATCAATAGTTAGAACAAATAAATGATTAAGTTAAACAGATGTTCTCTGTAGGCTGAAACCTTGGAGGAAGTTTTTGTTTAAGATGTTAAATAAAAAGTGTGATCCTCCCAGTTTTCTAGTTTGATGAATTGAGTTAAGCAGCACCTCATTGACCTGTGATTCATCTGCCTCACGCTGCTGTGGTTAGTGTGTGTGTGTGTGTGTCCTTGTGATTTTACTGTGAACATTTTGTAACTTCTTTTCTTCTGACACACTGTCATAGTTTCCTGCTCACTGTGCATCTTGTTCAATCCCAGATTCGGTTCAAGAGGTGGGAATGTTGGGAAATCTTTACGGTAACTGTCTGCGGGGGACGTCCGAGAGTTCACTGATGAAGGCTCTGGCGGTTTTAGGTGATCTGTAGATCACAGCACACAACAGGGAGTTGGAGCGGCCCAATTCAAAATGTAGCAATTTGAAAGTCTGAAAAGCTGCTGCCTGTAACAGTCTACAGTTCCAAAGTTTCTTAAAAACAGCCAAAACTCCTCCACCCCTTCCAGACAGCCTGGGAGTGTTAAAAAATGTACAATCCATCGGCAAAAGTTCAGAAAAAACAGATAACTCACCAGGAGGAAGCCAAGTTTCTGTGCGGAACATGAAGTTCAGTCCGTATGAGCAGAAAAAGTCGTTCATGATGAAAGTTTTATTTGTCAGAGACCTCACGTTTAATAAAGCGAGTCTTGTTGCACCAGCAGCTGGAGGAAAAGTTGAGCACGGAGCGCAGATCAGCTGTTTCAAGTTGTTTCCTTCGCGCCTTCGCTCGCTGGGGAAAACGCAGCTTCGCGCACGTCCACTGAGCGGACCTGGGTGAAGCGCCTCGATCCGGGAGCCGTGGGCCACCTCAGGGTCGGCGGGGGAAACCAGCGGGTTGACAGAGGATGGAGTAGCTGATGGACCCGAGCTGGTTTTGTTCCTCTGGAGATGGTTGGAGCCACAGCAGCTTCGTGCGTGCCCGCTGTGCGCAGCAGAGCCGGGCACCTGAAGCAGGCAGGAGTCCGCGAGGCATCCAGGAGGAGGATTTATTGTCCGGTGGTCAGCAGCAGAGGAGCGTGCGAGGCTAGCTCTGAGCCTCACGAGATGGCCAGCATGTCTTCAACGGCGCCAGGAGCGATGTTTTCGGGAGGGCAGCGCGCTGCAGGTAACCAGGGACGTTCGCGAGCAGCGGCGGAGGCGGTCCAGAACCTCGGTTAAAGCTGCCAAATGAGGTGAGATATGCGGTGGAAAATTGCAGATTTATGAGTTGCTGGCGATCATACACCAGCAGTGAGTTGATCTCATTGAAATGAAACAACAAAAATAGTAAAAAAAACAAAAAAACCAAGCGGACAGAGGTGAACGGCAAGCCACCAGTGTTGGCGTCATCTTCTTTCCTATGGTGTGCCATGGAATAGCGACACGGCCAGCACTTTGGCTTGATAAGCTCTGCAGAGGAACTCATCCGTGACACGACACTGAGGTCGTGGGCACCGAACCTCCCTGCACAGCGCCTCCTCTGGTGACACGATGAGTGAGGCATCAGCAGGTTTGATTGCCGGCATGCAATCCAGGCCCGCCGCAGCCGGCTCATGCAGGGCCGCCAATGCTCGGCCATCTGCCGAGAGGTGCGCAAAGAGTTTTGGGTCCCGCCAACAACCATGTAACTCCCTCAGGTACTCTCTGATGGAGGAATGGAAAAGGGAGGAGAGGCCCATCCGCGCCTAAAGAAGGCACTTCCAGGGGTGGATTCCTCTGGTTGTGAGTTCTCCAACTGCAGTTGTCTCAGGGTACGCATGATGTCCTGCATCGAGTCGTCCCCTGACCCACAATCTGTGGTCTGGGATGAAGAAAACGCAGCGAAGAAAAAAACGATTGATAAGAAGGCGTGCAAACGCTTACCCTACAGCTTAGAGAACAAGACCAGAACACAGCTGGCTACGTAAATAAACCTCGGAGCACAATCCAACCTGACCACGCAGTTGGAAGCCTTCACAGAGCGGACGGTGCCACTACCAAATTAGAACCAAGACAATACGAAAGACTGCTCATGGTAGAAGTAAGACTACTAACGTGTCAAATCTCACATGGAAATTGCCTCATAAAGCAGACGGTGTCGCAACCAATGGCAACAGAAGTAAGACTGCTCACGCGTTGAAACTCACACATGCGGTAGCCCTTCCTTAGAGCGGACGGTGCCGCTAGTCAAGACAAAAAGTAAAGACTACTCGCATGTCAAATTCCACATGGTAGCCTCCTCACAAGGCGGATGAAGCCACCACAAGCGGACGGTGCCGCAAAATAAACTAAAGACTACTCACCAGTGTTGAATCACACACAGTAGTCAAACGCTGTGGTTGGGAGAGGGACGAAAGACACTGTAACCCCAATGAAATACCTTGACGAAGGTTAAACCCTCACTGCCCTAGGAGGGACGAACACGCTGCTCCGGCCATCAGGCGGTCGGGCCTCTGACGACGGTGGTAAAAAGTCCAAAGGCCTGAAGCCTTGGATTGAACCACGCGCGAGAAGAAAAAGGAGCAGAGCCGCGGATGATGCCAGGCTATGTAGCCTCTGATTGGTCATCCCACACATGTGACTTTTTTATATTACTACTGTACTCGAACAGCGCATGCACGAAGGGAACATTCATTGCTTTCAGCACCGCCCTCTGGCTGTCAGGAGGGATGTAATAGAATCTTACACAGAACTGGCTGAACTGTTTGCACACACAAAGTACAACCAACCTGTTAAAATTTAACTTAATGCTCATAAATGTTAAGTTAAAAAAAAATTTGAACAAGCAAATATTACATTTAGTAAGAGTCCATTTTCTTACGAGCTTCTACAGGACTATTTGAGGAGATAAGTGCAAGAAGTAGAAATACTATATTGTTGTGTTGCCATTAGGGTAATTATAATACTGTAATAAGTAATTCAACTCAGTTTATTTATCTAGCACCAAGTTACAACAGAAGTCGTCTCAGGGCACTGAACAGAAACATTCATATATATAAAAGTAAGTTAATAACATTAATTCTTTACGGAGCAAACTGGTTTGAATTTAACTCCATCACAGAACTCTCATCTTGAGCAAGCATGAAGGCAACAGTGGAAAGGAAAAACTCCCTCATGAGAAAGAAACCTTTAGCAGAACCAGGCTCAGGACAAGTGACCATCTGCTTCGACCAGCTGGGTTTGGTAGGAACAGATACACAATGGCAGGTCAAGAATCACATGTTAAGATAGAAATAGTATCAAATGAAAACTATTCAATTTTAACAATTAAAGCTGGGGTATGCGATTTCTTGAACACTCTGGGACAGAAATATTTTCAGCGCAGAAAAGCATTCTGCTACCTCCCCCTCAGAGCTATATATGGCTCAGAGGGGGAGCCACAGTCCGTGCTTCTGCTGAATTTTAGTTCTGCTCCGCCCCCTGCTTTGTGTCTGCTCGGAGCGCTTCAATATTCTGTGATTATATGTTATAAAAACCTTTTAAAAATATAATAAAACCATAGAGCACTTGTCCAACAACACAAAACCCAGCAGAAATCATCAGAGCTTCACGAAGCAACGTTGGACATTATTTAATTCGCTTGTGACTTCCTCTTTCTGTCAGTGCAGGATTGAAATGTCTGGAATGCTCTGCCCCCACTCCATGTCCTGTCTCTGCGCTGCGAAGTTCTGCGTTTATATGATAATATAACTGTTTAAAAAATATATAATAAAACCATGAATCACTCGTCCAACAACACAAAAAGACCCTGTAATCAGCAGAGCATCACCAGCCAATTTGGACATGATTTAATTCGCTCGTGAGTCGTGACAAATCCATTTCCTCATTCCTGTGAGTGGAGGATGAAGCGATCACTTGACTTTTGGCAAAAAAACTAAATAAAAGTCCAGCTCTGGGATGAAGAAGGGATATTTAATACATTTGTGTCACATAAAAAACAGTCCTGCATCGCTTTGCAATCCTTTGAATGAGAACGAGCCGCGGCGCTGAGGCTGTGACAGGCGGGGGCGTGGGTTGGGGCGTGACAAACAACTCTGTTTTTATTGGCTGGTCATTGTCCGGGTCACTCTGTGTTTTCAGTGTTTTTATAAATGCTGATAGAGAAGCAAGGGGACTATAGTTTTTTTCAGAGATTACTTTGTCTAACATCAGTCTGTCAGTAGATAGTGACAGAGTGAAGAAATATGTTAAAAGTATATTGTTTGAAAAGTTACAGACTACATTACAATGTTACATACCCCACCTTTAAGTTAAATAAATTAGGTCAATTTGTCTTCCATTAGTCTAAGCCTATAGCAGCATAACAAGCCAACCCTAACTATATGATTTATCATAAGGAAAGTTTTAATCCCAGTCTTAAAACTGGACAATGTGTCAGCCTCATGGACAGAAACTGGAAGTTGGTTCCACAAGAGAGGAGCCTGATAACTGAAAGATCTTCCTCCCATTCTGCTTTTGGAAACTCTAGGAACCACAAGTAAACCTGCAGCCTGAGAGCAAAGTGCTCTGTTAGGAAAATATGGAACAATAAGGTCTGTAATATAAGATGGAGCTAGGTTGTTGAGAGCTTTGTGGGTTATAAATAAGATTTTGAATTCAGTTCTGGATTTGACAGGGAGCCAATGGAGAGAAGCGAAAACTGGAAAGATATGATCTCTCCTACTGTAGTCGTAAGCCCCTTTCATAAGTCAAATCCACGCAATTGCCGCACAGACCAGTCCGGCTTTAATCCTCCCCGGGTCATTCATAAAACAAAGTTGAAGGCGGGCAGGTCCCGCTCACATAAATGTGTTCATAAATGAACCCGTAGCGCGGCTCCAAAAGAGGCGTGGAGCAGAACTCAGCTGAGCTGAACTGGACCGCGACGTATTTATTGTGGGACAGACGTCAGACGTTTACAAGTGGTTGTTTCCTGTCGTTTTTAATATTTCCTCAGTGATAAATCTACAGAGAGAGAGAGAGAGAGAGAGAGAGAGAGAGAGAGAGAGAGAGAGAGAGAGGAAAAAAGAGCGAAACTAACTTTTACAAGTTGCTGTTTGTGTCATTTTTAATATTCCCTTGTTAATAAATCTGCTAGTTGATTAATCCTGCGGTCACTCACTGATGTCATCATATTCTGAGCGCGGATCCGCGGGTTGCATTCACAAGTGGGTATGCTCGGCTCGGGTCCGGATCTGATACTACTTCTGCTCGCGGATCAGGGGCGCATCAGAGGCGAGTAAAATTTACTCGCCTATCCTCCTTTTCGTTTTTTCTGAATGCTCGTTGGAGAACTGAACACGCATCGGGCCCGGACTGAGCCGTCTTATGAAAGGGGCTTTAAAGCTGCACTCTGCAGTTTCTGTAGCGCGCAGCACTTAGAAAAATTTTCAACAGGGAAAAGCATTCTGCTCCCTCCCCTTCAGAGCCATATATGGCTCTGTTCCCCCGTGGTCTGCTGAACTTGAGATCAGCTCCACCTCCGCTGCATGTCTTCTTGGAGCCGCTGCATATTCTGTGTTTATATGTTAATAAAACGTTCTAAAAAAAATAATAAAACCATGGAGCGCTGGTCCAGCAAAACAAAAACACCCTGAAATCTGCAGAGCCTCTTGCAGCCAAGTTGGACATGATTTTAATTCGCTCGTGACAAATCCATTTCCTCATTTCTGTCAGTGAAGGAAGAAGCGATCACTTGACTTTTGGCAAAAAAAACAAAAGAAAAGTCCAGCTCAGGGATGAAGAAGGGGAATTTAATACATTTGTGTCACATACAAAACAGTTTTGCATCCCTTTGCAATTCTTTGAATGAGAACGTGCCGCGGCCGCTGCGGGCTGGCGGGGTGGGCGTGGGTTAGGAGTAGGGGTGGGCGATATTGCCAAAAAATGATATCACGATATATTTTTTGAAACACCCCGATAACGATATCACAGACGATATTTCACATTTTCTCCTTTTATTGAATCAACCAAACAAATGTGTAATTTCAAAATGACTTTTCATAAACAGTCACCAGAATACAAAAATATATATTCATATTTAACAAGCAAAATAAATAAATATATCAAAAAAATTGGCTGACAGTTTGAATCAGCTACCAAGTGCAAAAAGAATACCTTAACATAATTTTTTTGTAAACTTCAAGTATGTTAACAATTCTTGATCTGTTTGTAGAACAATATCTTTGAAGAAATAGTTTTATCCACATCTTTTAAACAGGAAGAATGTGCAGTTAAGAGAGATAGTAAAACAAAAAGCACATTTTCTTTAGAATTAAGAAGAACTGTTTCAGTTATTAGCATTACTTACATTGGTCATGCTATTTGTGCAAAAAGCTTCTTAAAATAAATTAGGGATGGTTGCAAAACTAAGGATTATGATTTAGAATATAACCAGCATCAACAATGCCGTGTTGTTGGACTAGCTTTTTTTTTTTTCCTGAAGTCCCCGCCACTTCCGAAGTTTCTCTCAACTGCATACAGTTTTCGTAGTGCGCAGGATGTTTGTGCTTTAAATGGCTAAACAAATTTGACGTGTTTCCTCCCTTACCCGAAACAACGTGCTTGCATGACTTGCAGAATATGGTCGTCTGATTCACATCTTCTTTTTTATAACCGAAGTAATTTCAAACAACAGAAGTTGCTCCTTTTTTATGAATTAAATCGGGAGGTAGTTCCGCGACACTCTTGTGGTCTTCCATGCTTGCTCGCGCCCACAACACTTCACATGGCTTAGTGCTGCGCAGGTTAGACACAGTCAAATGACGTCATCATAGGATGCCGCAATATAATTTTTTTCACCGGTGTCAAAAAATCCACCGGTATTATCGTAAATGAGACGATATGGCCCACTCCTAGTTAGGAGCATGAGAAGTTAGAAGCTCTGTTTTTATTGGCTGGTTAACCGCGGGGCACTTTGGTTTTTATAAATGCTTTTATTACCACCGGGAGACACCAAAGGACTATAGTTTTTTTCAGAGATTACCTGTCTAACATCAGTCTATCAGGAGATAATGGCAGAGTGAAGAAATATGTTTAAAAAATAAGTTACATACTTAAGCTTTAATGATTGTCTACAAAGACTAATGAGGAATCTGCGTGTATGTGTGTGTGTGTGTGTGTGTGTGTGTATGTGTGTGTGTGTGTGTGTGTGTGTGTGTGTGTGTGTGTGTGTGTGTGAGAGCGATGAATCGTCTCGTAGCTGCCAGCATCACCATCGATTTTGACACATTCCACCACTTTCATTGGCAGATACTCCTGCGTGTGCTTCTATGTATATCTGTGTGTGAGAAAGGAGACAAGTTCACTTGTTGTGTGAGGGAAATATCTGATCACAATAAAAACACAAAGTCAAGTTCTTCCACCCTCCACTGCCTCTCTCCCTCACACACGCCTCCTCTTCAGACAATCCAATTTTGCTGCTGTCAGGAGTGTGAGAGACACGGTTTGAAACGCTGTGGATGTAATTTCCCTGCAGAGCTCGAGCTGCTTTGTGCTGTAGAGAAACATTAGGATCAAAAACCTGTGCTGGAGATGGAGGTGCCTCGACAGGCGCACCTCATTATTGGTAATCTGAAGCCTTTATCTTTCAGATGAGAAAGAAATATGCAATTCTGCATAACATCAAAATAATAATTAATGGAATATTCTGTATGATACACACCTGAGTGTTTTAGTCTGCCTCGCTGTCTTCACACATGTAGCCATCTTTTGTATTCAACCTAGACTTTATTTCTACATTTACTTATTTATTATTTAGCTTTTATGCAACTTGAAAAACTATTTCAGCTAGTGTACTTTTAAAGAGCTGTATAAATCCAGTTATTGTAGCATTTATTTCCCTCAGTAAACCATTCTTTTGAAACATCTGATGGTCTAGTATTAATGTTTGGTAACCTAAAACGTCTCAAATGAAAGAGAAGAGAAAATAACCAGAATTAGATTAAATCACATAATGTTCCTTTGGGCAATATTAGTAAAAAGGTAAGTTTTTACACATAAAAAATTACAGAAACTGTTTGTTGATGCAAGTATTGAAGTTTACAATGCATTGCCAGCAATTACCTCTACATTTATTCTGCCCCATGCTAAAAGGATTGGTGGGGCAGAATCAAGTGCCAAGGTGCAAATGTACAGTATGTATTTCACATTAATTCTAAGTATTTTATGGACTGAAAAAACACAGTCATTGCTGGCAAACCCTTTAAAAGCATAGTTCTACAGAAAGATAAACAGTTAATATTTTACCTGTTGCAGGTAACTTTTTGATTGACTTCAGTTTATGCTGGTGAAGATTCTCAGTCGTCCAGGACATGATAAAAGCAAAAAAGGCGTTCAATACAGAACAACTGGACTTTATTTGTAACAAACAAGATGTTTCGCTTCTCATCCGAGGAGCTTTATCAATTAGTGAGGAGACAGTGAGAGGGCGAAGTTATAACAGGATAAGCCATAGACACGCACCAACATATGTAAATTGGAAACTAACACCCACACATACTTGGGATAACACGTACCTGTGACCCTTTCAAAGTTCAGTGTGTGAAAACAGAACTTACAGAAAACACACACACATCCTACTGTATTTAAATTGACAAGTCACACTTCACACATTGATAGCAGGGACCTGTCAAAGTCTTTGTTGGTCTAATTCACAAACAAAGCTCCTCTGTTCTCATCAGGTGTGAGACGCCTGGGAACCAAACCCAGGGCCGCGCCATAAGTTTTTGAAAGTTGAAATCTTAACCTCCTCCTCTGTTTAACGATGGTTTCTCTCTTTTTACATAAATCGCCTCCTTCACACCTCTCTCAAACCACCTGTGCTCTCGGTCCAAAATATGTACATTCTGGTCCTCAAAAGAGTGTCCCTTGTCCGTGAGGTGGAGGTGAACAGCTGAGTTTTGTCCAGAGGAGGAGCCTCTCCTGTGTTGGGACATTATTTTGTGGATGGGCTGTTTAGTTTCTCCAATGTATAGGTCTGGACAGTCCTCGCTGCACTGGACTGCAGTTTATGTCAAACTTCAGTTTAGTAGTCCCTCGATTATCGCGGGGGTTATGTTCCAGACACCTCCGCGATAGGTGAAAAACTGTGAAGTAGGTACACTGTATTTATTGTATTATTTATATTTTAAGGCTTTATAAACACTTCCCACACTCTTGCAATGTTCTAAACTCTTAAACCTACTCATTTTAACAACAGACGTACAGTACAGTATATGTACTATAGAGTACTAAAAAAATGTACTCGCTAGCACTGCAGATGAGCAGCTCTGGTCCGGTTGGGCTTGATTCTGGTTGTGCAGACTTACATGAAGCCCACCGCACCATCCAGGCTGATGTGTAAGTGGATAATTGAGATTCGGGATTATTTGCGACATTCCTGCTAGTTTTCTGAGCTTCATAGACCAATTGTTATTCCTGACTTTGCGTTGCAAAACTTTCCCTCCATTTCAGCAGAAAGCAGTGTCTGGAAGCACTGTTGGATTCTGGGTACTGTAGTTCTTTTGACTTGTGTGACAGTGTAGGCTTATGGAAAGAAAACTAGAAAATGGTAACACCTGTCTGAAGTTTTTTCCCGTTAAATTTTTATCCCATACTGTCCCAATCACTTGAGTAATATTAAAATTGACAATTGTTGAAAAACCGTGAATGAACGAGTCTGCGAAAGTCAAACGTGAAGTAGTGAGGGACTACTGTTTTTAATTCTGACAGGATTAATGAGCTAGTCAGCAATCCACTTTTGTCTTGACTCTGCTTAGATTTGCCGTTACAGTGTTTCCTCTACCTGTCTGTTTTTAAATCTCTTCTAAAAACCCATCTCTTCTCCCTGGCCTTTGACACCATCTGAGATGTCTTTTAATAAAAAAAAAATTCCTTTATAGATGGCCTCCCTTCTCACCTTACAGCCATCCTCTCACTCCGATATGAGTTTTTTATTATTATTATTTTTATTATTATTATTAATTTTTTTAATAATAGAGAGAAAGAAAAGGAAAGACAGAAAGTAAAACAAAAAAACACAACAATTATCCACAAAAAAGCACAAGGCAAACACATCCAACTTCCGTCTGCAATCCTGCAAAGTACATGAGAGAACACAGCAACACATGCATAAAGACTAATAACATTAATGACCTTGCAGTAGATTTACATAAATATACATACCATACCTACAAATATATATACAGTATACATACATATACATTCATATTCATTCATATACCCATCTACATATCTGCATATATCTACATATACATCCCTGCATCCATTTGCGTGTGGTTGTGAGCATGCATAAGTGAAAAAGTTTCCTCCAATAGAACATTCAATAGTAATCGTGAGGAATCAGAGATCCGCCGCCCCAAGGCCCGAGGCAGGCAAAGGGGCAACCAGAGCCCAAGACCCCAAGCAGGACCCCGAGCCCAGAGTGCCCAGGGCCACCCGAACAGGACGAGCCACTCACCAACTCCCCAGATCCGACCAAAGGGGAGAACAGGAGAAGCCCCACCAGTGACTACACACAATGACCCCCCGGGGTCTTTTAATAATTTTAATTGCTTGTATTATCTAATTGTATGATTGCTCAGCTTTTATTATGTGACTTTTAATCATTTTTATCATTTTTATTACCTGACTGTATGATTGTTTTGTTGTGTGTACAGCACTTTGGTCCTGTGGGTGTTTAAAGGTTCAGTCTGCAGTTTCTGTAGAACATCAGCACTTAGAAAAAATTTCAACAAGCAAAGCATTCTGATCCCTCCCCCTCAGAGCCATATATGGCTCTGCCCCCTTGTGGTCTGTTGAAATTTGAATTCAAGCTCTGTTTTTATTGGCTGATTCAAATTCAAGCTCGGTTTTTATTGGCTGGTTACAAACTTTGTTTTTATTGGCTGGAAAATGGCGGGTCACTTTTTCTTTTTAGAAATGCTTATTTACCACCTGGAGAAGCAAGGGGACAATATTTTTTTTTAGTTTTTTTCAGAGATTACCTCTCTAACATCAATCTAGTGACAGAGTGAAGAAATATGTTAAAAATATATCGTTAGAAAAGTTACATATAGCAGCTTTAAAGTGCTCTATAAATAAAGCTGGTATGGGATGGTATTATACAAGCAGGGCGCCCCGCCCTGTCAACAGAACTGAACACCCCCCTACACACACACACCCCACTGTCGACATGCTGGCACAGACGTAGCACAAAGCTATCGGCGCGCAATGACGCACTAGCTAAAAAGCTACAGAGGAGCGCTCCGTTTCCCAGTGTTGTGAAGTCTGTGTACTATAAGTGACTTTGGGCTTGTTTTTTCTAAAGTTGCTTGCAAATCTTGTGAGTCGCACATTGCGTTTTTTTATTTTTATATGGGGCTTGTTTAGAACATGAAGTTGTTTATTTGGGTTTCACTTTCTTTCCGAGTGAAACTAGTTGATTATCTCCCAACTCGGCACAATAAAGCAAAAGACAAGTGGTGGTAGGTAGTTTGTCCCTTCCACGCCCCCATTTCCTGTTTATCGCTCCCACGCAAGTTGACGAAGTGACAGGCGCACACCCAAACAAACTCATACTGTGGCTGACCACTATGGGGCTTCACTCACACACAGATATCAGGATGTTTTGTTTTTAAAAAATATGAAGAAAAAATGTGATTTTTTTTGGCATAGAAGTATGTTATTCAAAGTGTTGGCGGCTCAGGGTTTTGGCTGTCAGCAGCAAACTGGTTGATCCGTTGTGAGAGGGTGCTATTTATAAGACTGAGCTGAATACAGCATCTCAGACTGAAGAAGTGTTAGAGATGAAAGACGAAATGTTTCTACAATTTTTTGTTCTGTTTTGTTTTTTGAATTTCCAGAGGACCAGACTTAACTTTTTCAGATCAAAGTGTTTAACATAATTTTGCTGTTGTTCATGTGTAATGCCATAATAAATGTATGTTTATACTGTTTAAAAACGGCCTCTGTTTTACACAATGTGGTGGGTTGCCAGTTTGGCTTGGCAACGCTGCCGTTTCCCTCTGAACCATGCCCCCGCTCCAGCTCAAAAACAGTCAGTACAAATAGTGTGCAACACAAACATCTCCCCCCACCCCTCCCCGGCGAAAAAAATGACCCCTGCCAAGGCAAGTAAACTAGGGGAAACACTGTGTTAGTGCTATATACTGTAGTTATCCAAAACGAGTAAGATATTACTTGCTCTGCTAGTCTCTTTGTGCTGTGTGTTTTCTGTGTAAGTGGTCCGGTGTAGATGTTGATGGTTCTCGTTGCTGGTCTGTGCATCTTGTTTCAGGCTGTGATGGAGTTCCGTCACCCAAACGGTCGTGTTGTTGCTGTGACGTTGCCGGGCCGCAGCCTGCTGGTGATGAAGGGGG
>JBBPBX010076314.1:0-13384 GCA_038048925.1 Garcialebias charrua | reverse complement strand
TGTAGGGAGCGAGCTCACCTCTGGTCGAGCGATGAAAATACAGAAAAGATCCGAGAAGAGTGTTTCAGGTTCAAGCGAGGTGAAGGGCAATAAGAGAAAGTGGGATGGGCGTCAGCGGCTTAAGTACCCACAGGCAGGGGCCTCTGGCGCTACGCTGACGCCCTTGCCGTAAAGGCGTGAGTGTATTACTTCAAGTAACCGCGCGGAGGCACTGATTCCCATAGCATATTTTGCACCGAGAGAACGAAGTTCCCGAAAGGGAACTTTGCTGTCCTGAATGTCAGCACCTACTTTTATAAATAAAATGACAGAAATCAAATGAACAGGACGTTCCATACAGTAAAAAAACTCAGGGTTTTGACATGTGACATGAAAAAACACACCAATTTTAAATCAACAGTATGAAGTGGAGCAGTCAGGTCCTTCCACAAGCTCAGTGTCAGTCTCTTTGTATAGAGTACAGGGCATGAATCAGGTCTGTGTTAGCCCAAACATAAACTTTGTATAGCATTGCTTGTTGCTTTAAGAAAGTTATTGCTCTTTGATAGAGTGGGGTCACATTTAAGACATATACAATTTGTAACAGCCTTAATGTATATTACTGGCACCATGCTGAGCTTATATCAACAGTGGCACACACACACACACACACACACACACACAAAAACAATCTGAAAACCACCTGAACTTCATGTTTTATCCTAACAGGAAACTTGTTCACTTGGTGCTGAATCAGGCTTCAACAGAAATAAATAAATTACTAATGTTGCCAATAAACAAGGACCCAGTGTATTATATTGAGTTTAACAGTAACAAGTAAAACCTTGATGCAAAGAAGCTGTGTCTGAATCATCCAGAAAAATAAGGTCCATCTTGTAGCTACTCCTAACATCAACTACTGCAAAACTGAAACAGCTTTTATCCATTTTACTGTCAACATGATGTACTGACAATAAAAAAAAAGAAGAAATACATCAGAACACAAGAGCAGACTATGAGTCTCCAGAAAATGCATTTGATTTGTTTGCTCTGGCTATATTGTGGTAGGTAAAAGCACAGTACCTTAATCATCTGAACATTTTTGTGATTTTTATTTTTAAAGCTTTACAAAGACAGTCCTGTTTCATGATTGCAAACATCTGTTTTATTTATTGAAAATATCCAGGTTTATAGTCAAACCTTATTCAGAATCAATGATTAATCTTACGTAAGATGTGAGAGGAAGCTAAAGTACAGTACGTTGACCCACAAAGGCAGAACTTCCACAACATCCACACTGGAATACCCTTACCATGATTCAAACCAGGAATCCTTGAAATAAAAATAATATAGCACTCTACTGTGCATCAGATCTATATTTGTGCTTATCTATTGAAATTATTAATTTTAAACATACTGTAATAAAGATTTGTAATAGATATTGAGCCAACCTATATTTTGAGTAGAACAATTTGGCAACGCTGCTCATAATGTTATTTTCAGGGTTTACCCAAAACAGCTACAACTCCATCATTTTACAACATACAATTGGCCTCATGCAAGAACCGTTCGTACGCACAGATTTGTTCTTAAACTGTGCGTACGAGTGATTTAGGAGCATTTGTGGCATTCAACAATGTTTTCGTATTCTAAGATTTTTTTCAGATACGAACAAAATTTACGTGTGGTCCAGACCTGTCGTATATTTTACGAGCAGTCAGTCTGCTGTTATCCAGACGGATTTTCTCCACTAATAACTTTATACTTCGTTATTTAGAAAATATTTTGGGTTTAAAAAAATCACGCACCATAATTATTCTTGACAATAGGTTATTCTGTTTGAATTAGAATTATAATTTTAAGTTTAATTTGTCTGGTGTGTCGCAGGCTTCGGTGAGTCGTGCGCTCCCCTTGGTCATCAAAGCCCTCCTCAAATTAACACCCAGGTACATAAAATTCCCATACACCGCCGCAGAACAAGTACAAATTAAGACTGATTTTCATGCTATTGCTGGACTGCCAAACACCATCGGAGCAATAGACTGTACACACAGACGGATCAAAGCACCTTCACCTGACGCATTCCCATTCCTCAATCGGAAGCAATACCACTCCATAAATGTCCAAATTATATCTGATTCGAAATATAACCTGCTAAATGTGGTTGCGCGATGGCCAGGAGGAGCGCATGACTCATTTGTGCTGCAAAACAGTGCTGTTGGCACGCGTCTTGCGCAAGGTGCGCATGGAGATGGCTGGCTTGTTGGTAACTTTTTAATTTGTAATTGAGGATTTGGAATTATTCTCTGATCATTTACCTATAACTCACTATTTTCCACAGGTGATCGAGGCTATGCATTAGCCCCATGGCTTATGACACCTCTAAACAGCCCTCAGACAAGACAGGAGCGCTTGTGTAATAAGCTGCATACACGCACTCGTGCTGTAGTTGAGCGCACAATTGGAGTTTTGACATGACATTTATTTTTCCATCCATCTCGGTAACGCAGACTTTTCCTTGACCTCCTCCTGTTGCAGTCATAGAGCACCGTGCTGCGGCGAGACGTTTTTTTGAAGCCATTTTCAGATCAAACCATTTTTTCTTGATTTCTGATACTGTACGACCCACGGGAGACACAACATTAACAGCAGTGGTTATTTCATGCCATTCTTTGGCTTTAGCTGGTCCTTTAATCCCATGAGTGACGCTGCTAAAAAGGACAGATTTTCTTTTCTCGATCTCGGAGAGCAGAACTTCAATCTCCGCACCCGTAAAGTTCTTCTTTTTACTTTTCGCTGTCATTTTATGAACGGACACTTCCTGCTCTCTGAGGCAGGAAACGTAGCCTTATATGGTGTTTTGAGGGGTGGGAATTATGTAAATGACCTCTCCGCGTGCACGAGCAGGTGGATAGAACAGGTGCAATTCATTATATTTACGCAGCTCATTTACACACTTTTCCTGAGGATAGAAGAGTTTGTTGAATCTGACGTGGCATGTTCGTACGAACGCTTCGTACGAACAAAAGTAAGAGAAATTTAGGATAAAAATACGAACATGTTCTTGCATGAGGCCCATAATGAAACTAAACATGATTCACAAAAAATTATAATAAAAAAATATATATATATATATAAAAAAAATGATCCTTACAAGACAATTATGCTAAGAAAATACAAAGTATTCTTTAGCTACAGCAAAACCCCAGTTTTTCTGTGTTTATATGGTTGGGCCTCAACTGACACATTAAAAATGCACCCCACAT
Organism: Garcialebias charrua; assembly: GCA_038048925.1. Taxonomy (NCBI): domain Eukaryota; kingdom Metazoa; phylum Chordata; class Actinopteri; order Cyprinodontiformes; family Rivulidae; genus Garcialebias; species Garcialebias charrua. The sequence goes on along the minus strand of JBBPBX010076314.1, from coordinate 10,139 downwards.
CAAAAGACATTTGCACAGCCCAGCAGGTACACTGGAATCAGCGCAGTAGTAATCAATCCCTGCCACTAGCTTCTTTTCTGCAAAATCACAAAAATGTTACCCACTGTTTAGTGCTTGGACGGTTACTATTTTTCATTATGCATTACTCATTTTGATCTTTTGATATAAGAATATCATGCCCTATATTGGCCTTAATTAAAAAAAATGTATGTAAATGTGGAAATTATTCTGATAAACCCTCGGATGTCAGGAGTCTTTGATCCATAAACAACAGCATGTGCATTTTCCCTGATGATACTCTTTGTGCTTTCACTGCAGCAAGATTCCTCCTCTTAGTATTGGCTTCAGTAAGTGAACAAAAGTTCAGTCAGAAAAATCTCATTAACAACTCACTCAGGGTTATTGGTATCATCAAATAAAGCTCCTTTTGGTTAAGATTTGTGGTAAAGTTTGAGCAATGAGATTATCCTATAAAGTTTTGTTTAGTGCAAGCAGATCAATTATACTTAATATTATTTGCATATCTTGTGTTTTTATCTTGTGGCTTCTGTCCATTAATGCCTGAGTAAAGTTCAAAGTTCCTGCTCAATAATCCAGGTAGAAAATCCAACAAAGATTAGTCAGGTCATCTGGACGGTTTCTTTTTTTTTTTAGACGTTTTGTCCTTCATACAAAGGACTTCATCAGTCAAAGGAGCCACAACAAACTGAGTTCAACAAGCCATCCATATATAGTGGACCAACCAATTTGCTGGTGATAAGATGGTTTCTGGGGCCTGCTCTCTCCCTCATCGACTCCTCTAAGTCAGCCATAGCCAAAGTGGTTCAAAACATCAAAGTTCATGCTCAATAATCCAGGTAGAAAATCCAACAAAGTTCTGTCAGGTCATCTGGATGTTATTATTATTTTTTAAAGACGTTTCATCCTTCAAACTAAGGACTTCATTAGTCTGAGGAGGCACATCAAACTGGAACTCAAGTTTGCTGTGGCTTAGTGTGCTGATGAAGTCCTTTGGATGTAGCATGAAACGTCTCAAAAAAAAAAAAAAAAAGAAAGAAAGAAACCACCATGACCTGACTGAACTTTGTTAGACTTGAGTACATATTTACCTAGAAACCATGCATGACATATTTTAATGAAACTGTCAGGAAAAATAACCACTGGATGTGCATAAATCAGTCAGTTTCACAGATATTAAGCAACAATAATTTTGGAGCGGCAGTAGCTTAGCCATTCTACACACATTTTATGCACAATAGCATATTTTTGAAGATATCACAAGAGGTTGCACACACACATACATATAAAGATTGCACTAAAACATCCCTCCTCATTATAAGATATTAGTGTAAAACTGTGGACAACATGCATTCCTCAAGAACTACCAAGCCTTTCCGTTTTAAGGCAACCTTTAGTTTGGATTATTTGAGGGTATGATCAAAAATGCCTGTGCTATTTAAAAAAGAAAAACATAAGCTACATAAAGATTTGTCTTAATAAAATACTCAATTTCCTGTGAACACTTGTACATTATTTTTTTCAAATAATATAATAATAATAATGAATTTAATTTATAACATACTTTACATTAACGGAAATCTCAAGGTGCCACAAAGTGCAACAAAAATCAAAGATCAAATAAAAACAAGTGATAAAATCAAGTAAAATCAATGATAGTAACAACTAGGATTAAAGGTAAAATCATGTGGAGGCAGAGTAGGCTTGCTTAAAAAGAAAGGTCTTTAAGCCTTGTTTAAAGTCAACCAGTGACTGTGGAGCTCTCAGGTAGTCAGGGAGGGAGTTCCATAGGCGGGGGGCAGCCACACAGAATGCCCGGTCTCCCATGGTCCTTAATTTGGTTTGTGGAATGTGAAGTAGATTACTGTTCTGTGATCGTAGAGACCGGGTGGATGAATATGGTGCAAGAATGTCCTTTAGATAGTCAGGTGAAGTTCCGTGTAAGCATTGGTGTGTAATGAGAGCAGTTTTGTACTGAATTCTGTAGGTGACAGGAAGCCAATGGAGGTTATGGAGAATGGGTGTAATATGTTCAAATTTACAAGATCATCTGCTGATTTTGACAAACCAGCCAACAATGACACCTTCTGAAAGATCTTTATTTACACAATAGCACTCTTAATCCCTTATTTTGAAATGCAGCTACACCTCACACTCTCTGGTTGCTCTTAAGTCTTAATAAGCTCTGTGCCTAATGAGAGTCCTTTTGTGCATGAGCTACAGGAACACTGAATAAAAAAAATAGCTGCCAAAGATGCATAAAGTAACCAAATACCTAATTACTGCCACAAGATGTGCTAACAGGGTTATATTTTCAATTCAGCTCTTTCACAATTGACGTCACCCCACTCAAATCAGACTTGCGACTTGGCATATTAATGTAATTCCCTAGCACAGGCTTATAGAATAAAAAAAAGTATCAATATAAAATAGTCTGGACTGGACAGTGTACAACTTTCTTATCCATGTTCATATTTTTATTGTTATTGAGTCTTGTCTGAAAATAAACTGATCAACAATAGATGTTTATTTAATAACTACAATGGTTTTATGCTTAAAAATATATACAAAACTGTAAAAAATATTAAAGTGCATAAGTATGGGACTCATATTTCAGAATACAGTAATAATAAACATTTTCAAAACAGTGAGTACAGAAAGTTTACATGATTAGAGTAACATATAGACAATGCTGAATAATTTTCTTTTATAGAATTACATCCATTACTCAAGATTGCAGTGCAGCAGCACTTACAAAGTATAAAGTTGTCACACGTTTTAGAGTCCCCAGTGAATATGGAAAGGAGCACACAGATGCCTCGCGGGTGCGGCTGCGGGCTAGCTGGGTCTCAGAGGCGGCTCAGGGCATTTTTTCCCCTTATCTTGGCCTCCCTCTGTGCATCAGCATTAATCACTGCTCAACATATTCCAGATAGAAACAAGCACCCACACTCTGCTTCCAAACAATCTTATAAAGGTTTGGATCAGGAATTTTAACAATGTAGACTTGGTGTTCATTGCAGTAAGAGTATATATCTTTTTGATCTAAGATGATAGCAGCCAAACAATGTCTCATATCAGCCATAAAAGCCATTTAATATCTGTAGAGCATTTGCTTGTTGCCAACAAATGTATTATGGTGCCAGAATAATGAGGTTATAGTGGATAACATATATTTTGATAGAATCCATATATATAATATATATATATAATATATATATATATATATATATATATATATATTAGTGGTGTAACAGGACATGTGGGTGCATTGAACCGTTTCGTTACAGCATGTTCGGTTCGGTCCACGTGCATACGGCTTCGGTTATTTTTTCACTCATTTAATTGTATTAATGAGAGATTATGCATCGCGGAACTAAAGTCCCTAAGCTTGTTTCAGCATGGCGCTATTATCTTCAAAAGTCAAAGTCAAAGTCAAAGTCAACTTTATTATCAACTGAACCTTTAAGTTCAGTTAGCTGTGGCAGCCATCTTGAATTGGATGTACTTTAAAAGTCAACCAGTCATAGAGAGCCATTCAGTGATTATTTCTTGAAAGTTTAATCAAAATCTGTTCTGTTGTTCATAAGATATTTTGCTAACAGACAGATGCAGAATACAAACATAATTTGATGATTTCTGGCAAACCGATCAACAAATGAGTCACTCATTTGCGGGCTAGCTGGGTCTCAGAGGCGGCTCAGGGCATTTTTTCCCCTTGGGAAAAAGGTTGATCAGTTTGCCAGAAATCATGATGCCAGAAATCATGAAATTCTGCGATTTTGTATTCATCAAAATCGCAGAATACAGTTGCTGTGATAGTAGGGCAGCCAATGTTGTTATATAATTTTGGACTGAGAAACTGAACCAAGACTTCACCTAACAGTTATTTTCATTATCATTTTATTTGCTTATTAATATATTTTATTCAGTCAATACAAATACTGTGTAAAATGTTTTATATTTTTCTCATTTGATTTTTTAAACTATTTTCTTTGGTTACAATGGTTAATCACTGCTTAAAAAAAATAAGAGTCAAGTAAGATTTCGAATCTGTCTTTTTCTCCGAGATGAATGTGCCCCTCTGACAAAACCTCTGGCCCCAGCTTGGCCCCACAAGTACAACTGGTCTAGAACCGCCACTGGCTTCCAGTGAACCACCGGGGCGTGTTGCTCTTTCCAGGTCCACTTTCCTTTAAACAAACTGCCCCTCATAAAATCCTGGCTACGCCCATGGAATGTGTGTATGAATGGGTGGATGGTTGATACCAGTGTTGGGCAAATGAACGCTAGGTAGCGCTAAAGCGCTAATCCGCTTACAGTGGACCTAAACTTTTTGTCAGCGTTTTTGTGAATTGACTAACTTTTATAATTCATAAGCGGATTTGTGCTATTTTTATTTAAAATGCAGTACCGCTAATAACTAATTATCTATCAGTAAAAACCAATAAACTTATTTACAAGCTCTTATGCTGCTTGTTTTACCTTTTTCCCCACCGTAAACAGCAGAGAGGAGGAAGGGTGTGAGGGGGAGGGGGGCAGAGCTGAGAACAGACTCGGATCTACCATGTAGGTAAATGCCTGGGGGTCCCATTTCAGCAGTGGCCCCGGCCCCGCCTCGCCCCGTGCAGTCACCTACATCACTAACATTGATCCTGCTTGTTAATGTACATTTAACATAAAAATAATTATAGTTACGATGAAAACGATCATTAAATACGCAATTAAAAAAACGGTCGATTTCTTTATCCCCCTACTAAAAATGGACTATTCCATCTTGACATCTTCCGGGTCACTCAGAGGTGAACTCGGGGGCTAATTCTGTGGCTACTGTTTGTGCTGGGTACTTGGATAAATCCGTAGAGAACCCCGCTGTTTCAAGCCAAATTAACGTGGCCGGATGATTTTATTGTGTGTTTTGTGTCGACCATTTGACGGTGAGTCGTTATTTTTATGTATTTTAGTTACTTTTCATTAAATCTGTTGACTACCTATAGACGCTAACTCTGTGTCTGCCTGTTGGTAGTGCTGGGTTACTAATGGATAAATCCGTAGAGAACCCCGCTGTTTCAAGCCAAATTAACGTGGCCGGATGATTTTATTGTGTGTTTTGTGTCGACCATTCGACGGCGAGTCGTTAGTTTCATGTATTTGGGTTACTTTTATGTATAAATGCGGTGGCGACACACCCGTGTATTTGAGATTTAAACGTGGTTTTAGGGATTAAAAGATCATTCTATTTTTTGTTAATTTCGTGGCCGAATAGAATATATGTACGTAAAGTATTAAATAAATCCTTTGATTTTTGTAATTTCATCCTTTTAGGATCATTTTTGTTACTTTTCAGTTGGCAGTGTAGTGCAAATATTGATAACGCTGCCGGCTATATATAAATATATATATATATATATATATATATATATATATATATATATATATATATATATATATATATATATATATATATATATATATATATATATATATATATATATATATATATATATATATATATATATATATATATAAATATATAAATAGCGGATTAGATTAGCTTCCCCTAATTTTCATAAGACATTTGTGCTTTTGAAATTGTGGACCTAAAAAAAATAATAAGCGTTTTAGAAATTGTGGAACTAATTTTTTAATTAGCGGTGCCCAGCACTGGTTGGTACTGTGAAGCGCTTTGGGGTCCCTCAAAGGGGGCTGGAAAGTGCTATATAAGTAAGCTCCATTTACCATTTACCATTACAGCAAACCCCCTAGTTACGACTCCATCGACCTACGAAAAACGGGACCTACGAACGTATCATATTTAATAAAAATATGAAATTACTGTATTAAAAAAAAAATATATATATATATATATATATATCCATCCATCCATCCATCTTCTTCCGCTTATCCGGGGTCGGGTCGCGGGGGTAGCAGCCTAAGTAGGGAGGCCCAGACTTCCCTCTCCCCAGCCACTTGGAGCAGCTCCTCCGGGGGAATCCCAAGGCGTTCCCAGGCCAGCCGAGAAACATAGTCCCTCCAGCGCGTCCTGGGTCTTCCTCTGGGTCTCCTCCCGGTGGGACGTGCCCGGAACACCTCACCAGGGAGGCGTCCAGGAGGCATCCTAACCAGATGCCCGAGCCACCTCAACTGGCTCCTCTCGATGTGGAGAAGCAGCGGCTCTACTCCGAGTCCCTCCCGGATGACTGAGCTTCTCACCCTATCTCTAAGGGAGAGTCCAGCCACCCTGCGGAGAAAACTCATTTCAGCCGCTTGTATCCGAGATCTTGTTCTTTCGGTCATAACTAGTTATTATTTTTTTTTTAATGTTCTTAATTTCATGTGTACATCACTTTGTTGCAGATGTGGTTGTTTTAAAGGCTTTATAAATAATAATTATGATAAAAATGATCATTTCTGATCATTTTTGAGCAATCTTGGGCAGCAGGAAGTAGGTCTTCAGTTTACACAGTCACAAATTAATGTAGAACACCGGACGCCATTTTAGGTTCAGTCACGGGGGTCTCCGGTCACAAATTAATGTAGAACACCGGACGCCATTTTAGGTTAGCTGCCGGGAGCCGGCCTTTGAACACTGGTGACCAGGATGGCCTCATATGGATTAATTACTAGCTGGAAACGTCTCTGTGAACTTTGTGGATGTCTCAGGCAGCAGCGGATTTATCGCCGATCGTGCCAGGCCGCCGCGCGAACACCTCCGGCCTGGCTAGCTCCAGAAGCTAACACGGGAGCTAACACGGGAGCCGGCCTTTGAACACTGGTGACCAGGATGGCTTCATATGAATTAATTACTAGCTGGAATCGCTCTGGCAACACATGGCAACCTAAGATGTCGGCTTTGACCATCTCAAAGTAAGAAAATATATTTTTATTTATTCTGTAAATGTGAATAGCAATGTTTAACATTACAGTATACTACTGTACATGCTTAAATGTGTGCGCGCGCTCCGCTAATTTCACCCACTATCTACGGCAGAATCGAGGTGCGAACCGTTCTTATCTCCCTAACTCGTTCGTAAATCGGGGGTTACCTGTACTCTAGTATGTTCTGGGTATGTCCTCCTGTCTCCTTGCAGTTGGACATGCCTGAAAAACCTCCAAAGAAGGCATGCCCATACCACCTTAGTCGATTCCTTTCAAATCATACAAGCAATGGACCTCATGCACGAACCGTTCGTACGCACAGATTTTTTCTTAAACTGTGCGTACGAGTGATTTAGGATCATTTGCGGCATTCAACAATGTTTTCGTATCCTACGATTTTCTTCAGATACGAACAAAATTTACGAGTGGTCCGGACCTGTCGTATAATTTAGGAGCGTCAGTCTGCTGTCATCCAGACGGATCTTCTCCACGAATAACTTCATATTTCGTTATTTAGAAAATATTTTGGGTTTAAAAAAATCACGCACCATAATTATTCTTGACAATAGGTTATTCTGTTTGAATTAGAATTATAATTTTAAGTTTAATTTGTTTGGTGTGTCGCGCAGGCTTCAGTGAGTCGTGCGCTCCCCTTGGTCATCAAAGCCGCTCCTCATATTAACACCCAGGTACATAAAATCCCCATACACCGCCGCAGAACAAGTACAAATTAAGACTGATTTTCATGCTATTGCTGGACTGCTGTGCAAACACCAGATTATTATCTGATTCGAAATATAACCTGCAGAATGCGGTTGCGCGATGACCAGGAGGTGCGCGCATGACACATTTGTGCTACAAAACATGTTGGCACGCGCGCAGCATGGCATCCATTCATCTCGCCTTGACCATCTCCTGTCCGTGCTGCGGCGAGACGTTTGTTTGAAGCCATTTTCAGATCAAACCATTTATTCTTGATTTCTGATACTGTACGACCACGGGACACACAGCATATGCACTACAATATTAATATGAAGTTAACTGTAGTTTCGAGACATTTTAAAATGCTTCTGTTCAAAAACACATCCGACACTTGCGGGGGGTGGGGGGGTTAGCGGTGCGCTCTTCTGAATAAGTGAAACTATAATGTAACACAGTACACTAAAATTAGAGATATTTGACCATCCGACACTTGCGGGGGGGTGGGGGGCAGCGGTGCGCCACAGCTCTTCTGAATAAGTGAAACTACACAGTTGTTTACACTAACATTAAAAATATTTGACCATCCGACACCTGCGGGGGGGGTGGCGGGGTGGCGGTGCGCCACAGCGCGACTGAGAGCAGATCTCCGAACGCGTGAAGTTCCTCCTTTTACTTCTTGAGTTTGAATGAATGGACACTTCCTGCTGTCAGAAGGCAGGAAACGTGGCCTTATATGGTGTTTTGAGGGGTGGGAATTATGTAAATGACCTCTCCGTGTGCACGCGCAGCTGTTTAGAACAGGTGGGATTCATTAAATTTACGCAACCCATTTACACACGTTTCCTCAGGATAGAAGACTTTGTTGAATCTGACGTGGCATGTTCGTACGAACGCTTCGTACGAACAAAAGTAGGAGAATTTTAGGATAAAAATATGAACATTTTTGTGAATGAGGGCCAATGACTCTACTCTGTACTCCTCCGGATGATGGAGTTCCCCACCTTATACTTAAGGCTGAGACCAGCAATCCTATGAAGAAATCATATTTTGGTTGCTTGTATTTAGGATCTTGTCCTTTTGGACATGATCAACATTCCGTGACCACAAGTGAGGGTTGGAACATAGACAGAACAGTAAATTGAGAGCTTTACCTTTTAGCTTGACTTTTCCTTCACCATGACATAACAAACCAATGTCCTCATTACTGCTGATTAGGCCCCAGTCTGTCAATCTATCTCCTGCTCCACCCTGCCCTATGCTTGAGGCAGAGACTCACCCCTGACCCATAGGGAGCATTTCACCTTTTTCAGGTTGAGCACCATAGCTTTAAACTTAGAAGAACTGATACAGTTCTCCCCATGGGCACACTACCTGCGGGGAGAGCCGTCAAGGTCAGGTGCAATGTAAGCCAGTTGGCAGGCAGGGGCGGGTCCAAGGTCAAGCTGAATTCTGACAACACAAGGTGACTTTTGGTAAATTTTGGAAAGTAACACTTATTTCCATTTTTTAAAATCTAAAAGCAAGTTTGCAATTTTCTTTTTTTCTTTTTAAACAAGCAGTTAGTTCCCCATTTTATTGCAGCTGTTATCACTTTATAGGCACTTAACCATTCTTAGTAAATACATCTACATGCTCAACTGGTAAAATTCCAGCCAACATTTTATAGCAGGTACGATATGTTCTCTCTTAGTTTAAATTATGTTTTAACCTCAAGGTTGCCATTTACAACAGTTACTCAGACCCTTTCACAATAACACTACAATTGGTTTGCACTTCACGGCCTTTGGGAAAATAGTATAGTAAGCCCTGTCAGACAACTATTTGATTATAACTACAATTTTAACACAAATATGAACACGTTCAATGAACTGAAACCTCCACTGTGATTAGAAAGTGAATATTTCCCCATAAATAGATTCAAGCTGAGTGCATGTGACATGCTGAAGAAAACCTGCTCCTCTGCTTACTTCATGAAATGATAGTGCCTCATAAATTTGCTCTGTTTACTCCCATAATCCACGTAGGACCGTGACTGCAATCCATCTTTGTTTTACACAAATTAGTTATGTTTAAAACCCCCATAAAGATCCAAACAGTTATTCAGAGGCCTCTTGTTTTAAAGTAATTCTAGAATAAGTGTTTAAGGTCAAAACTGTGTCCTTTCTGTAAAAAAAATCATTGTAAAGAGGTCAACTATATTAAGACTACTTATACTGAATGAGAAAATGAGCTGCATGAACATGCACAATGTGTTCCGCTTATTGCCCTGAGGGTAGAGTGGCTGCTATCAAGAGACACTGTGGGGCAAGGTGGTGAAAAGGGAGGGCTGGAAGAGGTGTAGAGGGGAACCGCAACACAGCAGGTAGTGGGGCTCCTGTTTGGCTGCAGGACCTCTGGAAAGCATCCAACACCCTGCAAGACACAACATGGCCTCACCTTTCACATCACACATTCTCAGAAGTAATCCTGTAGCTGCCTTCTACCAGCCAATTAAAAATGTGTGCATAATTTAACATTTCAAATTGAACATGATTTGCGGT
>JBBPBX010076313.1:0-17143 GCA_038048925.1 Garcialebias charrua | reverse complement strand
GACCGGGATTTGAACCGGGGACCTGCTCGCTGAGAGGCAGCAGCTCTACCAGTTGTGCCACCGTGCTTATTCTCATATGTTATAATCTTGGAAATTTTTAGTTATGTTTTTAGTTATGTTTGCTGAAATTGATTCGTTAAAATGTGAATTTGCCATTGCCTGTTTTTGTATGTTTTTGTTATTGTTCATTAAATAAATAAATTAAATAAAATAAAAAGGTCTCCGGAGGGAGAATCAAGCTGGAAGTACAGATACGCTGCGGCCAGTTATGGTTAGAACGGAAGTTTTCTGACGTCATTGTGAAAGGGGCATGCGCACCTCTGATGCGCGCGCGCGCACGTCACAAAAATTAAAGGCACTAAATTCCGCTTTGATTTCCCATCATGCATCTGTCTTCAACAGCTAATATAGAATAAAAATGGTCAAAATAGTCTAAACTAAGATGTTCAAAATGATTCCAATGTTCTGTTTTTATGATATTTATTTAACTTGAACCCAGAAATGTGTTTATATGATATTTATTTAACTTGAACCCAGAAATGTTCTTATTGGAACCGTGAGTGAAAGTAAGGTACAGATTCAGGTCTTTAAATACCGCTCAAGAAATATACAATACTATGTAGTCGCGGTTGTGTAACGAGGCCCACCCCGTGTAGGATATGACCCATTAGGTGAAGTGATAGCCAGCATTCTGGCCATGAGCATTAACCACATGGGGCCTGCACGCTGTCTGGGAAACGTTCGTTTCAGCCTGACCACTAGGTTAAACGACTACATTTTGATAGCCAGCATTCTGGCCATGAGCATTAACCACATGGGGCCTGCATGCTGTCTGGGAAACGTTCGTATCAGCCTGACCACTAGGTTAAACAACTACTTTTTTTTTATTGAAACAAAAATGGCAAATGTCCTAGAGTCATTGTTCTCCGTCTCATTTAGACAAATGTCTCAAAATTGGAGCCAATCATCGTTGAGGACTGCCCAGCGCACTCCGTCCAATCAGAAGCCTCGCTTGTCAAGCGCCACCGCATTGCCGACTTCCACTAGCTACTTCCGCTAGCTAGCTAGTTAGCTTTCATTCAAACAACAGAACAGCATAACAACAACAGAAAACAAATTCACGATTTTGTTTTTGTGTTGGAGGAATATATAAGTTAGCTGTCGATAGCCTGCTCCCGTTACGCAAGAGGGATTTCTCATCGATCCGTTGTCTCTGTCGACTTAAAAAACAATCTTACAGTAAGTATCCATTCATATTTTCTTACATCTTTCCGTGCAGACGTCGTATTTTTTGTTTATTTTTTTCACATCACCTAAAAATAATATACCATAGATTAAATAAAAAAGATAGATAGATAGATAGATAGATAGATAGATAGATAGATAGATAGATAGATAGATAGATAGATAGATAGATAGATAGATAGATAGATAGATAGATAGATAGATAGATAGATAGATAGATAGATAGATAGATAGATAGATAGATAGATAGATAGATAGATAGATAGATAGATAGATAGATAGATAGATAGATAGATAGATAGATAGATAGATAGATAGATAGATAGATAGATAGATAGATAGATAGATAGATAGATAGATAGATAGATAGATAGATAGATAGATAGATAGATAGATAGATAGATAGATAGATAGATAGATAGATAGATAGATAGATAGATAGATAGATAGATAGATAGATAGATAGATAGATAGATAGATAGATAGATAGATATGAGGCAGACATTAAATGCACCACACAGGGCTGCAATGCGATTGGTGGGTCTAGGGCTGGCTTCCGGTATAAAACGGGCCCAGCCCTCAGGGTTAGTTGCACGTCACCCGCCTTCCGGGGCAGACCTTAGCGTCTGATGGCCGTGTCACGCGCTAGCGTTCACTGTGCGCTTGGGGTCGCGATGATCTACCGTTCTTGCGACCACAGGTAGAAGCTGCTTGTTTCCCTCTCTTGCTAGAGGTGGAACTTGGTGGTGAGTAAGCGCCAGTGTATCTTTCTGTTTTATACCCTGATGCATGCTCAATAATCCAGGTAGAAAAATCTAAAAAAGCTAAGTCTGGTCCTCTGGACATTCAAAAAAAAAAAAAAAACAAAGCAAAAAAACTGTAGAAAGGTTTCGTCTTTCGTCCAAAAGACTTCCTCAGTCTGAGAAGCTGTATTCAGCTCAGTCTTATAAATAGCACCCTCCCACAGTGGATCAACCAGTTGGCTGATGACAGCCTGAAACCAGTCAATGTTTATGGAAGGTTGGATGGAAAAACAAATTTGGTCTATTGTTCATTTCATAAATGATAAAGCAGATTTGTTAAAATACGAAGAATTTTGTAATAAATATAAAATAATTTGTACTCCTGAGAATTACAAAATGGTGATCGATAGCATTCCAAAAGTTATGAATAATTTAATTCAAAATAATTTGGATCAGACCCAAACCCCTAGATTGCATAAAATAATAATTAATGATACAAACTTTGTAGATAAAAAATGCAATAACATAGTTTTAAGAAATTCCTTAATCAACGAGATCTATCCTGGATCCTCCAAAAGAACATATCAATAAAAAAAAAAAATACTTTAGCAAACAAGAAATTAGATCAATCAGAACTAAATTTTTGAAATTTCCCTCTTAAATTTAAAGAAATCCACTTTAAAATTGTAAATGATATTTACCCTTCACAGGAGTTCTTGAAAAGAATATTCAAATTTGAAAAGGAGAATTGTTATTTCTGTAAATCTTTGTTGGAATCAACAGAACATGCGTTTTACGAATGTGAGATTGTATGTGGTTTTTGGAAGGAGTTACATATTTGGTTGATATCCAAGTCTCTTCAAGGTGATTTTTTCCCCTGCATGGAAAGATATCAAATTTGGTATTAAAAATATATATATATATTGAATTTTTGATAAACAATATAATATTGTTTGTCAAATTCTACATTCATAAATGTCGTTTTTCAAAAGTTATTCCATGTGTAAAAGCGTTTAAAAATGACTTTTTTTTATTATTTGGTAAATCCTTAAAGAAAATTAATACAGTCCCAGCTATCAAACTTTTTTCTCTCATCTCAGAATTTAAATTGTTATAAACCGTATTTTTTAAATCTCTTTATTTCTTCTCTTTATGTATCCTTTTCTTGTTCAATTGTTCATTCTGTTATTGAACCTTTTTTTTTCATTCATTCAACCTTTATTTATACAGGCTAGCCTCGTTGAGCCACGGGGACTCATTTACAAGAGGGACCTGTCTCACTCACACCTAGGGTCAATTTAGAGTTACCAATCAGCCTAACATGCATGTTTTTGTACTGTGGGAGGAAACCGGAGCACTCAGAGAAAACCCACGCATGCACGGAGAGAACATGCAAACTCCACCCAGAAAGGCCCCCGGACCGGGATTTGAACCGGGGACCTGCTCGCTGAGAGGCAGCAGCTCTACCAGTTGTGCCACCGTGCTTATTCTCATATGTTATAATCTTGGAAATTTTTAGTTATGTTTTTAGTTATGTTTGCTGAAATTGATTCGTTAAAATGTGAATTTGCCATTGCCTGTTTTTGTATGTTTTTGTTATTGTTCATTAAATAAATAAATTAAATAAAATAAAAAGGTCTCCGGAGGGAGAATCAAGCTGGAAGTACAGATACGCTGCGGCCAGTTATGGTTAGAACGGAAGTTTTCTGACGTCATTGTGAAAGGGGCATGCGCACCTCTGATGCGCGCGCGCGCACGTCACAAAAATTAAAGGCACTAAATTCCGCTTTGATTTCCCATCATGCATCTGTCTTCAACAGCTAATATAGAATAAAAATGGTCAAAATAGTCTAAACTAAGATGTTCAAAATGATTCCAATGTTCTGTTTTTATGATATTTATTTAACTTGAACCCAGAAATGTGTTTATATGATATTTATTTAACTTGAACCCAGAAATGTTCTTATTGGAACCGTGAGTGAAAGTAAGGTACAGATTCAGGTCTTTAAATACCGCTCAAGAAATATACAATACTATGTAGTCGCGGTTGTGTAACGAGGCCCACCCCGTGTAGGATATGACCCATTAGGTGAAGTGATAGCCAGCATTCTGGCCATGAGCATTAACCACATGGGGCCTGCACGCTGTCTGGGAAACGTTCGTTTCAGCCTGACCACTAGGTTAAACGACTACATTTTGATAGCCAGCATTCTGGCCATGAGCATTAACCACATGGGGCCTGCATGCTGTCTGGGAAACGTTCGTATCAGCCTGACCACTAGGTTAAACAACTACTTTTTTTTTAATTGAAACAAAAATGGCAAATGTCCTAGAGTCATTGTTCTCCGTCTCATTTAGACAAATGTCTCAAAATTGGAGCCAATCATCGTTGAGGACTGCCCAGCGCACTCCGTCCAATCAGAAGCCTCGCTTGTCAAGCGCCACCGCATTGCCGACTTCCACTAGCTACTTCCGCTAGCTAGCTAGTTAGCTTTCATTCAAACAACAGAACAGCATAACAACAACAGAAAACAAATTCACGATTTTGTTTTTGTGTTGGAGGAATATATAAGTTAGCTGTCGATAGCCTGCTCCCGTTACGCAAGAGGGATTTCTCATCGATCCGTTGTCTCTGTCGACTTAAAAAACAATCTTACAGTAAGTATCCATTCATATTTTCTTACATCTTTCCGTGCAGACGTCGTATTTTTTGTTTATTTTTTTCACATCACCTAAAAATAATATACCATAGATTAAATAAAATAGATAGATAGATAGATAGATAGATAGATAGATAGATAGATAGATAGATAGATAGATAGATAGATAGATAGATAGATAGATAGATAGATAGATAGATAGATAGATAGATAGATAGATAGATAGATAGATAGATAGATAGATAGATAGATAGATAGATAGATAGATAGATAGATAGATAGATAGATAGATAGATAGATAGATAGATAGATAGATAGATAGATAGATAGATAGATAGATAGATAGATAGATAGATAGATAGATAGATAGATAGATAGATAGATAGATAGATAGATAGATAGATAGATAGATATGAGGCAGACATTAAATGCACCACACAGGGCTGCAATGCGATTGGTGGGTCTAGGGCTGGCTTCCGGTATAAAACGGGCCCAGCCCTCAGGGTTAGTTGCACGTCACCCGCCTTCCGGGGCAGACCTTAGCGTCTGATGGCCGTGTCACGCGCTAGCGTTCACTGTGCGCTTGGGGTCGCGATGATCTACCGTTCTTGCGACCACAGGTAGAAGCTGCTTGTTTCCCTCTCTTGCTAGAGGTGGAACTTGGTGGTGAGTAAGCGCCAGTGTATCTTTCTGTTTTATACCCTGATGCATGCTCAATAATCCAGGTAGAAAAATCTAAAAAAGCTAAGTCTGGTCCTCTGGACATTCAAAAAAAAAAAAAAAACAAAGCAAAAAAACTGTAGAAAGGTTTCGTCTTTCGTCCAAAAGACTTCCTCAGTCTGAGAAGCTGTATTCAGCTCAGTCTTATAAATAGCACCCTCCCACAGTGGATCAACCAGTTGGCTGATGACAGCCTGAAACCAGTCAATGTTTATGGAAGGTTGGATGGAAAAACAAATTTGGTCTATTGTTCATTTCATAAATGATAAAGCAGATTTGTTAAAATACGAAGAATTTTGTAATAAATATAAAATAATTTGTACTCCTGAGAATTACAAAATGGTGATCGATAGCATTCCAAAAGTTATGAATAATTTAATTCAAAATAATTTGGATCAGACCCAAACCCCTAGATTGCATAAAATAATAATTAATGATACAAACTTTGTAGATAAAAAATGCAATAACATAGTTTTAAGAAATTCCTTAATCAACGAGATCTATCCTGGATCCTCCAAAAGAACATATCAATAAAAAAAAAAAATACTTTAGCAAACAAGAAATTAGATCAATCAGAACTAAATTTTTGAAATTTCCCTCTTAAATTTAAAGAAATCCACTTTAAAATTGTAAATGATATTTACCCTTCACAGGAGTTCTTGAAAAGAATATTCAAATTTGAAAAGGAGAATTGTTATTTCTGTAAATCTTTGTTGGAATCAACAGAACATGCGTTTTACGAATGTGAGATTGTATGTGGTTTTTGGAAGGAGTTACATATTTGGTTGATATCCAAGTCTCTTCAAGGTGATTTTTTCCCCTGCATGGAAAGATATCAAATTTGGTATTAAAAATATATATATATATTGAATTTTTGATAAACAATATAATATTGTTTGTCAAATTCTACATTCATAAATGTCGTTTTTCAAAAGTTATTCCATGTGTAAAAGCGTTTAAAAATGACTTTTTTTTATTATTTGGTAAATCCTTAAAGAAAATTAATACAGTCCCAGCTATCAAACTTTTTTCTCTCATCTCAGAATTTAAATTGTTATAAACCGTATTTTTTAAATCTCTTTATTTCTTCTCTTTATGTATCCTTTTCTTGTTCAATTGTTCATTCTGTTATTGAACCTTTTTTTTTCATTCATTCAACCTTTATTTATACAGGCTAGCCTCGTTGAGCCACGGGGACTCATTTACAAGAGGGACCTGTCTCACTCACACCTAGGGTCAATTTAGAGTTACCAATCAGCCTAACATGCATGTTTTTGTACTGTGGGAGGAAACCGGAGCACTCAGAGAAAACCCACGCATGCACGGAGAGAACATGCAAACTCCACCCAGAAAGGCCCCCGGACCGGGATTTGAACCGGGGACCTGCTCGCTGAGAGGCAGCAGCTCTACCAGTTGTGCCACCGTGCTTATTCTCATATGTTATAATCTTGGAAATTTTTAGTTATGTTTTTAGTTATGTTTGCTGAAATTGATTCGTTAAAATGTGAATTTGCCATTGCCTGTTTTTGTATGTTTTTGTTATTGTTCATTAAATAAATAAATTAAATAAAATAAAAAGGTCTCCGGAGGGAGAATCAAGCTGGAAGTACAGATACGCTGCGGCCAGTTATGGTTAGAACGGAAGTTTTCTGACGTCATTGTGAAAGGGGCATGCGCACC
Organism: Garcialebias charrua; assembly: GCA_038048925.1. Taxonomy (NCBI): domain Eukaryota; kingdom Metazoa; phylum Chordata; class Actinopteri; order Cyprinodontiformes; family Rivulidae; genus Garcialebias; species Garcialebias charrua. The sequence goes on along the minus strand of JBBPBX010076313.1, from coordinate 10,095 downwards.
TCTGATGCGCGCGCGCGCACGTCACAAAAATTAAAGGCACTAAATTCCGCTTTGATTTCCCATCATGCATCTGTCTTCAACAGCTAATATAGAATAAAAATGGTCAAAATAGTCTAAACTAAGATGTTCAAAATGATTCCAATGTTCTGTTTTTATGATATTTATTTAACTTGAACCCAGAAATGTGTTTATATGATATTTATTTAACTTGAACCCAGAAATGTTCTTATTGGAACCGTGAGTGAAAGTAAGGTACAGATTCAGGTCTTTAAATACCGCTCAAGAAATATACAATACTATGTAGTCGCGGTTGTGTAACGAGGCCCACCCCGTGTAGGATATGACCCATTAGGTGAAGTGATAGCCAGCATTCTGGCCATGAGCATTAACCACATGGGGCCTGCACGCTGTCTGGGAAACGTTCGTTTCAGCCTGACCACTAGGTTAAACGACTACATTTTGATAGCCAGCATTCTGGCCATGAGCATTAACCACATGGGGCCTGCATGCTGTCTGGGAAACGTTCGTATCAGCCTGACCACTAGGTTAAACAACTACTTTTTTTTTTATTGAAACAAAAATGGCAAATGTCCTAGAGTCATTGTTCTCCGTCTCATTTAGACAAATGTCTCAAAATTGGAGCCAATCATCGTTGAGGACTGCCCAGCGCACTCCGTCCAATCAGAAGCCTCGCTTGTCAAGCGCCACCGCATTGCCGACTTCCACTAGCTACTTCCGCTAGCTAGCTAGTTAGCTTTCATTCAAACAACAGAACAGCATAACAACAACAGAAAACAAATTCACGATTTTGTTTTTGTGTTGGAGGAATATATAAGTTAGCTGTCGATAGCCTGCTCCCGTTACGCAAGAGGGATTTCTCATCGATCCGTTGTCTCTGTCGACTTAAAAAACAATCTTACAGTAAGTATCCATTCATATTTTCTTACATCTTTCCGTGCAGACGTCGTATTTTTTGTTTATTTTTTTCACATCACCTAAAAATAATATACCATAGATTAAATAAAAAAGATAGATAGATAGATAGATAGATAGATAGATAGATAGATAGATAGATAGATAGATAGATAGATAGATAGATAGATAGATAGATAGATAGATAGATAGATAGATAGATAGATAGATAGATAGATAGATAGATAGATAGATAGATAGATAGATAGATAGATAGATAGATAGATAGATAGATAGATAGATAGATAGATAGATAGATAGATAGATAGATAGATAGATAGATAGATAGATAGATAGATAGATAGATAGATAGATAGATAGATAGATAGATAGATAGATAGATAGATAGATAGATAGATAGATAGATAGATAGATAGATAGATATGAGGCAGACATTAAATGCACCACACAGGGCTGCAATGCGATTGGTGGGTCTAGGGCTGGCTTCCGGTATAAAACGGGCCCAGCCCTCAGGGTTAGTTGCACGTCACCCGCCTTCCGGGGCAGACCTTAGCGTCTGATGGCCGTGTCACGCGCTAGCGTTCACTGTGCGCTTGGGGTCGCGATGATCTACCGTTCTTGCGACCACAGGTAGAAGCTGCTTGTTTCCCTCTCTTGCTAGAGGTGGAACTTGGTGGTGAGTAAGCGCCAGTGTATCTTTCTGTTTTATACCCTGATGCATGCTCAATAATCCAGGTAGAAAAATCTAAAAAAGCTAAGTCTGGTCCTCTGGACATTCAAAAAAAAAAAAAAAACAAAGCAAAAAAACTGTAGAAAGGTTTCGTCTTTCGTCCAAAAGACTTCCTCAGTCTGAGAAGCTGTATTCAGCTCAGTCTTATAAATAGCACCCTCCCACAGTGGATCAACCAGTTGGCTGATGACAGCCTGAAACCAGTCAATGTTTATGGAAGGTTGGATGGAAAAACAAATTTGGTCTATTGTTCATTTCATAAATGATAAAGCAGATTTGTTAAAATACGAAGAATTTTGTAATAAATATAAAATAATTTGTACTCCTGAGAATTACAAAATGGTGATCGATAGCATTCCAAAAGTTATGAATAATTTAATTCAAAATAATTTGGATCAGACCCAAACCCCTAGATTGCATAAAATAATAATTAATGATACAAACTTTGTAGATAAAAAATGCAATAACATAGTTTTAAGAAATTCCTTAATCAACGAGATCTATCCTGGATCCTCCAAAAGAACATATCAATAAAAAAAAAAATACTTTAGCAAACAAGAAATTAGATCAATCAGAACTAAATTTTTGAAATTTCCCTCTTAAATTTAAAGAAATCCACTTTAAAATTGTAAATGATATTTACCCTTCACAGGAGTTCTTGAAAAGAATATTCAAATTTGAAAAGGAGAATTGTTATTTCTGTAAATCTTTGTTGGAATCAACAGAACATGCGTTTTACGAATGTGAGATTGTATGTGGTTTTTGGAAGGAGTTACATATTTGGTTGATATCCAAGTCTCTTCAAGGTGATTTTTTCCCCTGCATGGAAAGATATCAAATTTGGTATTAAAAATATATATATATATTGAATTTTTGATAAACAATATAATATTGTTTGTCAAATTCTACATTCATAAATGTCGTTTTTCAAAAGTTATTCCATGTGTAAAAGCGTTTAAAAATGACTTTTTTTTATTATTTGGTAAATCCTTAAAGAAAATTAATACAGTCCCAGCTATCAAACTTTTTTCTCTCATCTCAGAATTTAAATTGTTATAAACCGTATTTTTTAAATCTCTTTATTTCTTCTCTTTATGTATCCTTTTCTTGTTCAATTGTTCATTCTGTTATTGAACCTTTTTTTTTTCATTCATTCAACCTTTATTTATACAGGCTAGCCTCGTTGAGCCACGGGGACTCATTTACAAGAGGGACCTGTCTCACTCACACCTAGGGTCAATTTAGAGTTACCAATCAGCCTAACATGCATGTTTTTGTACTGTGGGAGGAAACCGGAGCACTCAGAGAAAACCCACGCATGCACGGAGAGAACATGCAAACTCCACCCAGAAAGGCCCCCGGACCGGGATTTGAACCGGGGACCTGCTCGCTGAGAGGCAGCAGCTCTACCAGTTGTGCCACCGTGCTTATTCTCATATGTTATAATCTTGGAAATTTTTAGTTATGTTTTTAGTTATGTTTGCTGAAATTGATTCGTTAAAATGTGAATTTGCCATTGCCTGTTTTTGTATGTTTTTGTTATTGTTCATTAAATAAATAAATTAAATAAAATAAAAAGGTCTCCGGAGGGAGAATCAAGCTGGAAGTACAGATACGCTGCGGCCAGTTATGGTTAGAACGGAAGTTTTCTGACGTCATTGTGAAAGGGGCATGCGCACCTCTGATGCGCGCGCGCGCACGTCACAAAAATTAAAGGCACTAAATTCCGCTTTGATTTCCCATCATGCATCTGTCTTCAACAGCTAATATAGAATAAAAATGGTCAAAATAGTCTAAACTAAGATGTTCAAAATGATTCCAATGTTCTGTTTTTATGATATTTATTTAACTTGAACCCAGAAATGTGTTTATATGATATTTATTTAACTTGAACCCAGAAATGTTCTTATTGGAACCGTGAGTGAAAGTAAGGTACAGATTCAGGTCTTTAAATACCGCTCAAGAAATATACAATACTATGTAGTCGCGGTTGTGTAACGAGGCCCACCCCGTGTAGGATATGACCCATTAGGTGAAGTGATAGCCAGCATTCTGGCCATGAGCATTAACCACATGGGGCCTGCACGCTGTCTGGGAAACGTTCGTTTCAGCCTGACCACTAGGTTAAACGACTACATTTTGATAGCCAGCATTCTGGCCATGAGCATTAACCACATGGGGCCTGCATGCTGTCTGGGAAACGTTCGTATCAGCCTGACCACTAGGTTAAACAACTACTTTTTTTTTTATTGAAACAAAAATGGCAAATGTCCTAGAGTCATTGTTCTCCGTCTCATTTAGACAAATGTCTCAAAATTGGAGCCAATCATCGTTGAGGACTGCCCAGCGCACTCCGTCCAATCAGAAGCCTCGCTTGTCAAGCGCCACCGCATTGCCGACTTCCACTAGCTACTTCCGCTAGCTAGCTAGTTAGCTTTCATTCAAACAACAGAACAGCATAACAACAACAGAAAACAAATTCACGATTTTGTTTTTGTGTTGGAGGAATATATAAGTTAGCTGTCGATAGCCTGCTCCCGTTACGCAAGAGGGATTTCTCATCGATCCGTTGTCTCTGTCGACTTAAAAAACAATCTTACAGTAAGTATCCATTCATATTTTCTTACATCTTTCCGTGCAGACGTCGTATTTTTTGTTTATTTTTTTCACATCACCTAAAAATAATATACCATAGATTAAATAAAAAAGATAGATAGATAGATAGATAGATAGATAGATAGATAGATAGATAGATAGATAGATAGATAGATAGATAGATAGATAGATAGATAGATAGATAGATAGATAGATAGATAGATAGATAGATAGATAGATAGATAGATAGATAGATAGATAGATAGATAGATAGATAGATAGATAGATAGATAGATAGATAGATAGATAGATAGATAGATAGATAGATAGATAGATAGATAGATAGATAGATAGATAGATAGATAGATAGATAGATAGATAGATAGATAGATAGATAGATAGATAGATAGATAGATAGATAGATAGATAGATAGATAGATAGATAGATAGATAGATAGATAGATAGATAGATAGATAGATAGATAGATAGATAGATAGATAGATAGATAGATAGATAGATAGATAGATAGATAGATAGATAGATAGATAGATAGATAGATAGATAGATAGATAGATAGATAGATAGATAGATAGATAGATAGATAGATAGATAGATAGATAGATAGATAGATAGATAGATAGATATGAGGCAGACATTAAATGCACCACACAGGGCTGCAATGCGATTGGTGGGTCTAGGGCTGGCTTCCGGTATAAAACGGGCCCAGCCCTCAGGGTTAGTTGCACGTCACCCGCCTTCCGGGGCAGACCTTAGCGTCTGATGGCCGTGTCACGCGCTAGCGTTCACTGTGCGCTTGGGGTCGCGATGATCTACCGTTCTTGCGACCACAGGTAGAAGCTGCTTGTTTCCCTCTCTTGCTAGAGGTGGAACTTGGTGGTGAGTAAGCGCCAGTGTATCTTTCTGTTTTATACCCTGATGCATGCTCAATAATCCAGGTAGAAAAATCTAAAAAAGCTAAGTCTGGTCCTCTGGACATTCAAAAAAAAAAAAAAACAAAGCAAAAAAACTGTAGAAAGGTTTCGTCTTTCGTCCAAAAGACTTCCTCAGTCTGAGAAGCTGTATTCAGCTCAGTCTTATAAATAGCACCCTCCCACAGTGGATCAACCAGTTGGCTGATGACAGCCTGAAACCAGTCAATGTTTATGGAAGGTTGGATGGAAAAACAAATTTGGTCTATTGTTCATTTCATAAATGATAAAGCAGATTTGTTAAAATACGAAGAATTTTGTAATAAATATAAAATAATTTGTACTCCTGAGAATTACAAAATGGTGATCGATAGCATTCCAAAAGTTATGAATAATTTAATTCAAAATAATTTGGATCAGACCCAAACCCCTAGATTGCATAAAATAATAATTAATGATACAAACTTTGTAGATAAAAAATGCAATAACATAGTTTTAAGAAATTCCTTAATCAACGAGATCTATCCTGGATCCTCCAAAAGAACATATCAATAAAAAAAAAAAAATACTTTAGCAAACAAGAAATTAGATCAATCAGAACTAAATTTTTGAAATTTCCCTCTTAAATTTAAAGAAATCCACTTTAAAATTGTAAATGATATTTACCCTTCACAGGAGTTCTTGAAAAGAATATTCAAATTTGAAAAGGAGAATTGTTATTTCTGTAAATCTTTGTTGGAATCAACAGAACATGCGTTTTACGAATGTGAGATTGTATGTGGTTTTTGGAAGGAGTTACATATTTGGTTGATATCCAAGTCTCTTCAAGGTGATTTTTTCCCCTGCATGGAAAGATATCAAATTTGGTATTAAAAATATATATATATATTGAATTTTTGATAAACAATATAATATTGTTTGTCAAATTCTACATTCATAAATGTCGTTTTTCAAAAGTTATTCCATGTGTAAAAGCGTTTAAAAATGACTTTTTTTTATTATTTGGTAAATCCTTAAAGAAAATTAATACAGTCCCAGCTATCAAACTTTTTTCTCTCATCTCAGAATTTAAATTGTTATAAACCGTATTTTTTAAATCTCTTTATTTCTTCTCTTTATGTATCCTTTTCTTGTTCAATTGTTCATTCTGTTATTGAACCTTTTTTTTTTCATTCATTCAACCTTTATTTATACAGGCTAGCCTCGTTGAGCCACGGGGACTCATTTACAAGAGGGACCTGTCTCACTCACACCTAGGGTCAATTTAGAGTTACCAATCAGCCTAACATGCATGTTTTTGTACTGTGGGAGGAAACCGGAGCACTCAGAGAAAACCCACGCATGCACGGAGAGAACATGCAAACTCCACCCAGAAAGGCCCCCGGACCGGGATTTGAACCGGGGACCTGCTCGCTGAGAGGCAGCAGCTCTACCAGTTGTGCCACCGTGCTTATTCTCATATGTTATAATCTTGGAAATTTTTAGTTATGTTTTTAGTTATGTTTGCTGAAATTGATTCGTTAAAATGTGAATTTGCCATTGCCTGTTTTTGTATGTTTTTGTTATTGTTCATTAAATAAATAAATTAAATAAAATAAAAAGGTCTCCGGAGGGAGAATCAAGCTGGAAGTACAGATACGCTGCGGCCAGTTATGGTTAGAACGGAAGTTTTCTGACGTCATTGTGAAAGGGGCATGCGCACCTCTGATGCGCGCGCGCGCACGTCACAAAAATTAAAGGCACTAAATTCCGCTTTGATTTCCCATCATGCATCTGTCTTCAACAGCTAATATAGAATAAAAATGGTCAAAATAGTCTAAACTAAGATGTTCAAAATGATTCCAATGTTCTGTTTTTATGATATTTATTTAACTTGAACCCAGAAATGTGTTTATATGATATTTATTTAACTTGAACCCAGAAATGTTCTTATTGGAACCGTGAGTGAAAGTAAGGTACAGATTCAGGTCTTTAAATACCGCTCAAGAAATATACAATACTATGTAGTCGCGGTTGTGTAACGAGGCCCACCCCGTGTAGGATATGACCCATTAGGTGAAGTGATAGCCAGCATTCTGGCCATGAGCATTAACCACATGGGGCCTGCACGCTGTCTGGGAAACGTTCGTTTCAGCCTGACCACTAGGTTAAACGACTACATTTTGATAGCCAGCATTCTGGCCATGAGCATTAACCACATGGGGCCTGCATGCTGTCTGGGAAACGTTCGTATCAGCCTGACCACTAGGTTAAACAACTACTTTTTTTTTTATTGAAACAAAAATGGCAAATGTCCTAGAGTCATTGTTCTCCGTCTCATTTAGACAAATGTCTCAAAATTGGAGCCAATCATCGTTGAGGACTGCCCAGCGCACTCCGTCCAATCAGAAGCCTCGCTTGTCAAGCGCCACCGCATTGCCGACTTCCACTAGCTACTTCCGCTAGCTAGCTAGTTAGCTTTCATTCAAACAACAGAACAGCATAACAACAACAGAAAACAAATTCACGATTTTGTTTTTGTGTTGGAGGAATATATAAGTTAGCTGTCGATAGCCTGCTCCCGTTACGCAAGAGGGATTTCTCATCGATCCGTTGTCTCTGTCGACTTAAAAAACAATCTTACAGTAAGTATCCATTCATATTTTCTTACATCTTTCCGTGCAGACGTCGTATTTTTTGTTTATTTTTTTCACATCACCTAAAAATAATATACCATAGATTAAATAAAAAAGATAGATAGATAGATAGATAGATAGATAGATAGATAGATAGATAGATAGATAGATAGATAGATAGATAGATAGATAGATAGATAGATAGATAGATAGATAGATAGATAGATAGATAGATAGATAGATAGATAGATAGATAGATAGATAGATAGATAGATAGATAGATAGATAGATAGATAGATAGATAGATAGATAGATAGATAGATAGATAGATAGATAGATAGATAGATAGATAGATAGATAGATAGATAGATAGATAGATAGATAGATAGATAGATAGATAGATAGATAGATAGATAGATAGATAGATAGATAGATAGATAGATAGATAGATAGATAGATAGATAGATAGATAGATAGATAGATAGATAGATAGATAGATAGATAGATAGATAGATAGATAGATAGATAGATAGATAGATAGATAGATAGATAGATAGATAGATAGATAGATAGATAGATAGATAGATAGATAGATAGATAGATAGATATGAGGCAGACATTAAATGCACCACACAGGGCTGCAATGCGATTGGTGGGTCTAGGGCTGGCTTCCGGTATAAAACGGGCCCAGCCCTCAGGGTTAGTTGCACGTCACCCGCCTTCCGGGGCAGACCTTAGCGTCTGATGGCCGTGTCACGCGCTAGCGTTCACTGTGCGCTTGGGGTCGCGATGATCTACCGTTCTTGCGACCACAGGTAGAAGCTGCTTGTTTCCCTCTCTTGCTAGAGGTGGAACTTGGTGGTGAGTAAGCGCCAGTGTATCTTTCTGTTTTATACCCTGATGCATGCTCAATAATCCAGGTAGAAAAATCTAAAAAAGCTAAGTCTGGTCCTCTGGACATTCAAAAAAAAAAAAAAAACAAAGCAAAAAAACTGTAGAAAGGTTTCGTCTTTCGTCCAAAAGACTTCCTCAGTCTGAGAAGCTGTATTCAGCTCAGTCTTATAAATAGCACCCTCCCACAGTGGATCAACCAGTTGGCTGATGACAGCCTGAAACCAGTCAATGTTTATGGAAGGTTGGATGGAAAAACAAATTTGGTCTATTGTTCATTTCATAAATGATAAAGCAGATTTGTTAAAATACGAAGAATTTTGTAATAAATATAAAATAATTTGTACTCCTGAGAATTACAAAATGGTGATCGATAGCATTCCAAAAGTTATGAATAATTTAATTCAAAATAATTTGGATCAGACCCAAACCCCTAGATTGCATAAAATAATAATTAATGATACAAACTTTGTAGATAAAAAATGCAATAACATAGTTTTAAGAAATTCCTTAATCAACGAGATCTATCCTGGATCCTCCAAAAGAACATATCAATAAAAAAAAAAAATACTTTAGCAAACAAGAAATTAGATCAATCAGAACTAAATTTTTGAAATTTCCCTCTTAAATTTAAAGAAATCCACTTTAAAATTGTAAATGATATTTACCCTTCACAGGAGTTCTTGAAAAGAATATTCAAATTTGAAAAGGAGAATTGTTATTTCTGTAAATCTTTGTTGGAATCAACAGAACATGCGTTTTACGAATGTGAGATTGTATGTGGTTTTTGGAAGGAGTTACATATTTGGTTGATATCCAAGTCTCTTCAAGGTGATTTTTTCCCCTGCATGGAAAGATATCAAATTTGGTATTAAAAATATATATATATATTGAATTTTTGATAAACAATATAATATTGTTTGTCAAATTCTACATTCATAAATGTCGTTTTTCAAAAGTTATTCCATGTGTAAAAGCGTTTAAAAATGACTTTTTTTTATTATTTGGTAAATCCTTAAAGAAAATTAATACAGTCCCAGCTATCAAACTTTTTTCTCTCATCTCAGAATTTAAATTGTTATAAACCGTATTTTTTAAATCTCTTTATTTCTTCTCTTTATGTATCCTTTTCTTGTTCAATTGTTCATTCTGTTATTGAACCTTTTTTTTTCATTCATTCAACCTTTATTTATACAGGCTAGCCTCGTTGAGCCACGGGGACTCATTTACAAGAGGGACCTGTCTCACTCACACCTAGGGTCAATTTAGAGTTACCAATCAGCCTAACATGCATGTTTTTGTACTGTGGGAGGAAACCGGAGCACTCAGAGAAAACCCACGCATGCACGGAGAGAACATGCAAACTCCACCCAGAAAGGCCCCCGGACCGGGATTTGAACC
>JBBPBX010076312.1:4907-17144 GCA_038048925.1 Garcialebias charrua | reverse complement strand
CTGCAGTTTTTCTCACAAATTGATGATTTGTTGGAATGTTTTGCTTCGACTGAGAGAAGTTAGCAACACATTTTATTTTATTTTATTTTGAAACAACCCGGCTCGTTAGTTTTCACTTCCTGTTTGACTCGGAGAAGTTTAGATGAAACTGCGGGGTTTTTCCACGTGTTGTCTTATTTCAGCTCTTTGAGGTTATTTAGCTGCTGAAGCTGAATCCTGACATTTTCCTGACGCTGCTTCCTGTGTGTGTGTGTGTGTGTGTGTGTGTGTGTGTGTGTGTGTGTGTGTGTGTGTGTGTGTGTGTGTGTGTGTGTGTGTGTGTGTGTGTGCACGTGCAGTGTTTGGGTTTGAACGCAGCAGAACCGGACGGTACCGTTCGGCTCGCAGCAGATTTTCACCGCGTCTCAGTTTTTATTTTTGAAGATTAAATAAATTTGTGGATGTTCGACGTCTCACTAGAAGATTTGACCCGTTTGGTTTGTAAACGATGGTGGAGGCTGATGCGCACGTGGCGGGTGATGTCAGGTGGAGGCTGATGCGCACGTGGCGGGTGATGTCAGGTGGAGGCTGATGCGCACGTGGCGGGTGACAGGCATTCCTTGGGTTCCCAAAGTTTGGGTCCGGAGGCCCGACTGCTCTCTCCGGAATAAACGATTTAAACGTTTTAATGGTTGTCGGTTCTGTTTGTGTTGCTGTGTTCACAATGCCAGGGTGGAAAGACATCAGCAGTGAGCTCACATGGGCAACTTTTGCTCCCCATCGAAGTGGGAGGAGCCAACGGTTGTTAACAGAAAGTTTGGAGAGATTCTAAAACAGATTTTAAATCTGTAAGCACAACGCCAAGATGGAAAGACATCAGCAATAACCTTTAAAGAGCACATGGTGTTGCATGTTTTATTTTTAAGGAAGGGTCAAAGGTCATCAAAAAGGCAACTGTCTGTATCTGATTTACATTTGGAGTGGAGCCGGTTCAAACAGGCCTCACCTAACGAGCGGCAGCAGAGACAACAAGGCGGCAGGTCTGCAGACGTGGAGCTGCTTGGTGTGGTAGTAGCTGAGAGTCGTTCTCAACACGTTGTTTTTGACAAAGATGATCGTCTTCATCCTGAACTCTAGTGTGGAGGTGGCGGGCGATATGCATTCATTAAACAGCTGCTCTGTCTTTTCTGATTTTTATTTTAAATAATAATGGAGTTTAAGGAAGAGATAACTACAGCTGTTGATAAAAAACAATATGGTGTAAGTATATCTGTTGATTTAAAAAAGGCTTTCGACACAACAGATCACACCATTCTCCTTGAGAAATTGAATGTGTATGGCATTATAGGACCAGCGCTGCAGTGGGTATTTGAAAGATAGGAAGCAGTTTGTGCAGATTGATGATGTAAGATCTGAGTTTTGTAATATTACCTGCGGAGTTCCCCAAGGCTCTGTACTTGGACCTAAGTTGTTTATTTTATATGTTAATGATTTGGTTAATGTGTCGGGACTCCTCAGATGTATCCTCTTTGTGGATGATACTACTTTTTTTTGTTTGGGTGAGGATATGAATCAGATGTTGGAATTGATGAAGAAGGAATTTGTCAAAATGCAGACTTGGTTTAAACTAAACAAATTATCATTAAATCTAGAGAAAAAACCCATTATATGATATTTGGTAATAAAAAGAAAGCTGCAGATGTTCAATTTACAATTGAGGGTGGTGAGATCTGTAGAGTGAGTGAGGTCAAGTTCTTGGGCGTTGTCATTGCTGACAAAATAACTTGGAAAAAACATATAGATTATGTAAAAATGAAAATATCTAACTCCATTGCTGTACTGTATAAGGTTAGGGACCTATTGAATGACAAAGCGTTGTATCTGTTGTATAACACCATTATTGTTCCACATTTAATTTATTGCATTAATGTTTGGGGAAAAGCATGTAAAACTATTACAAACCTATTTTTATTTTACAGAAAAGAGCCATAAGGATTATTGCAAGAAAACATTACTGTCATCCATCTAGTATATTATTTTTTCAGTTGAAATTACTGAAGTTCCATGATTTAGTAGATTACCATATTTTAATGATGATGTATAAAGCTCATAACAATGCACTACCCTTAAATATTCAGACACATTTTGTTAAAAGATCAAGCTGTTACAATCTAAAGGGAACTGATGTATTTGTAAAGACACAATACAGAACTACAGTAGTTTGAAGGGACGGTCTACCTCAGTCCAGGGAGTTGGATTGTGGAATGACTTAGAGTGTGATATAAAAAAAGCAATGTCAATGTTTGTGTTTAAGAAAATGATAAAGAGTGAATTGTTGAAGAAATACGTATGAAGTAGTTCAAAGTGTAATACTGTATTTCGAAAATTGAAAATTGAGATGAGTTATTCACTTTTTTTTATTACTTATATATGATTGTTTGAATTGATTATTTTGAAAAGGGGCAGATAAGATATTTTCTTCTTTCTGCCACCTTTCATTTTATATTTTCTTTAAGATACATGTGTTTGTTTGTTATGTATTTATTTTTTATAAAATGAATAAAATAAACGAAATGAAATGAAATAACGAAGAGAAAAACCAAACAAAAAATAACCTCTGACCTGGAGTTTACTTCCTGCTCAGAGTTTACTTCCTGCTCAGAGTTTACTTCCTGCTCGGAGTTTACTTCCTGCTCAGAGTTTACTTCCTGCTCGGAGTTTACTTCCTGCTCGGAGTTTACTTCCTGCTCAGAGTTTACTTCCTGCTCGGAGTTTACTTCCTGCTCAGAAGTATACTTTCTGCTCGGAGTTTACGTCCTGCTCTAGGTTTACTTCCTGCTCAGAGTTTNTTAAAATATTTATTAAAAAATGTCTACAGTTTTTTGTTGTTTTTTTTGAATTTTTTTTTTATTTTTTTTTTTATTATCAACATCACAAAAAAATAACAATAAAATTGAATACAATGAAAAAAGACAATAGCCAGGGGGAACATAAATCGAACAAAATAAGTGGAAGTTACAGTCATATTATTTTTGCAAAAATAGAACAATTGTACAATATGTAATGTGCCAAGTTTTATGTATAGAATAAAAAATAAATGAGTAACAATATAAACAAAAAATATTTTAATGTAAAAGTTCAGCCATAATCCCAAGTTGAGAGCAAGCCCATATTGTTGTTTTTGCTTTTTGATTGGTTGAGGGTCTAATTGTAAGTAAATATTGTTTAAATTCAATTAAAAAAACATAGAAATCAGGTTTTTTCTTTGAAAATTTACATTTGTGTATATGAAATTTAGCCTTAATGATTAACAAATTAATTAAAAAGATCTTCGGATTCATTTTGCCACAATGTTTAAATCCAAACAGGACATGTTCCCAATATAACTGAAAGTCTGCTTGTATCTTTGAGTCAACATAGTTACAGAAACTTTGCCAAAACATTTTAGAATGAGGACACATCCAGAACAAATGAGTAACAGACTCAGGGCAGAGATCACAAAAGGAACAGTTCACCACAATGTTAGAGTTGAATTTCTTTAAATAGTCTTTGGCTGGGTAGATCCTGTGTAAGAGTTTGAAGGACACTTCTTTTACCTTGTTAGTGAGAAGAAAGTGATTTGGAAGCAACCAGGTAGATTTCCAAGAAATATTATTCCGAAAGCGATTCCAATATGGTACGACAGCAGGAGTGGAAGTCACATCTCTCTGAAACAAGGATCTGATTGATTTATTATTGTTCCGAAGAAGAGGGAGAAGACATATTTTGCCAACAGGAGAATGTATGGGAGTCATAGTGGGAGACTGATGATAAGTGAGTCTTGGTCTTTGTTTGTATAACATGCAGATCTCTGTAGAAATAGCACCAAAAACTTTTGCATATTCTCCAGGAGAGATGGGAAAATTAAATTTAGAGAGAAAGGCCTCATAACCCAGCAACGTGCCAGCACTGTCAAACAGTTGATCTATCAAAATAATGTTACGATTAAACCATGAGTCAAGAAATAAAGTTTTTTTCTTATATAAAATATCCTTATTATTCCATATGAAGTATCGATGAGGAGAGAAGTTGTGTTTGTAGATGAGTGACCAAGACAGGAAGGCCTGACGGTGAAAATTTGACAGTTTGATTGGGAGTTTTTGTATATCAAAATTACAGACCAAAAAGAAGTTCAGACCACCAAGTTTAGAGAAAATATGGAATGGTATGATGTTCCAAATAGAGGTTGGTGAATTAAAAAATTGACGAATCCAATTTATCTTGAAAGTATTATTCAAAGTAGAGAATGACAAACAATTAAGTCCTCCATTTTCAAGTATACTTTCTGCTCGGAGTTTACTTCCTGCTCTGGGTTTACTTCCTGCTCAGAGTTTACTTCCTGCTCAGAGTTTACTTCCTGCTCGGAGTTTACTTCCTGCTCAGAAGTTTACTTCCTGCTCGGAGTTTACTTCCTGCTCAGAAGTTTACTTCCTGCTTGGAGTTTACTTCCTGCTCAGAAGTTTACTTCCTGCTCGGAGTTTACTTGCTGCTCGGAGTTTACTTCCTGCTCGGAGTTTACTTCCTGCTTGGAGTTAACTTTCTGCTCGGAGTTTACTTCCTGCTCGGAGTTTACTTCCTGCTCAGAAGTTTACTTCCTGCTCGGAGTTTACTTCCTGCTCAGAAGTTTACTTCCTGCTCGGAGTTTACTTCCTGCTCAGAGTTTACTTCCTGCTCAGAGTTTACTTCCTGCTCTGGGTTTACTTCCTGCTCTGGGTTTACTTCCTGCTTTGGGTTTACTTCCTGCTCAGAAATTTACTTCCTGCTCGGAGTTTACTTCCTGCTCAGAAGTTTACTTCCGGTTCAGAGTTTACTTCCTGCTCGGAGTTTACTTCCTGCTCAGAAATTTACTTCCTGCTCGGAGTTTACTTCCTGCTCAGAAGTTTACTTCCGGTTCAGAGTTTACTTCCTGCTCTGGGTTTACTTCCTGCTTTGGGTTTACTTCCTGCTCAGAAGTTTACTTCCTGCTCGGAGTTTACTTCCTGCTCAGAAGTTTACTTCCCGTTCAGAGTTTACTTCCTGCTCGGAGTTTACTTCCTGCTCGGAGTTTACTTCCTGCTTGGAGTTAACTTTCTGTTCGGAGTTTACTTCCTGCTCGGAGTTTACTTCCTGCTCAGAAGTTTACTTCCTGCTTGGAGTTTACTTCCTGCTCAGAAGTTTACTTCCTGCTTGGAGTTTACTTCCTGCTCAGAGTTTACTTCCTGCTCAGAGTTTACTTCCTGCTCTGGGTTTACTTCCTGCTCTGGGTTTACTTCCTGCTTTGGGTTTACTTCCTGCTCAGAAGTTTACTTCCTGCTCGGAGTTTACTTCCTGCTCAGAAGTTTACTTCCCGTTCAGAGTTTACTTCCTGCTTGGAGTTTACTTCCTGCTCGGAGTTTACTTCCTGCTTGGAGTTAATTTTCTGTTCGGAGTTTACTTCCTGCTCGGAGTTTACTTCCTGCTCAGAAGTTTACTTCCTGCTCGGAGTTTACTTCCTGCTCAGAAGTTTACTTCCTGCTCAGAGTTTACTTCCTGCTCAGAGTTTACTTCCTGCTCAGAGTTTACTTCCTGCTCTGGGTTTACTTCCTGCTTTGGGTTTACTTCCTGCTCAGAAATTTACTTCCTGCTCGGAGTTTACTTCTTGCTCGGAGTTTACTTCTTGCTCGGAGTTTACTTCCTGCTCGGAGTTTACTTCCTGCTCAGAGTTTACTTCCTGCTCAGAGTTTACTTCCTGCTCAGAGTTTACTTCCTGTTCAGAGTTTACTTCCTGCTCTGGGTTTACTTCCTGCTCGGAGTTTACTTTCTGCTCAGAAGTGTACTTCCTGCTCAGATTTTACTTCCTGCTCGGAGTTTACTTCCTGCTCAGAGTTTACTTCCTGCTCAGAGTTTACTTCCTGCTCTGGGTTTACTTCCTGCTCTGGGTTTACTTCCTGCTTGGAGTTTACTTCCTGCTTGGAGTTTACTTCATGCTCGGAGTTTACTTCCTGCTCAGAGTTTACTTCCTGCTCTGCGTTTACTTCCTGCTTGGAACCTCCACTCGACAGGACCAGGTTGTTTGAGTCACTCCTCCAGGCACCACTCGCTTCTAAACGGCGCTCGGAAGCCATTTTGTCAGTTGTCTGGGCAGCAGAGACGAGCAAGGTGTCGCCTTTGTTTACTGCCTGGTTGTGCTGCTGTTGTTGTTTGTTTGTTTGTTGACTGCCGTGCGCTCAAATCGACAGTGGGACTGAGATTTTAAAGGTTTGGCAACGAGGGCGCTCGGAGCGGCTGTTTGGACCTGAGGTGTGCCGCCCTTGTGTGGCTCTCCGTACGGGGATTCTCTGTATCGCACAAACAAATTACACACTTATGAACACACACACACACACACCCCTGCTGTGGCTTTCTGCAGGCTTCAGTTCTGTTTGTGAATGGAGCGAGTTCAAGCTCTAAAGAGCGACAGAACTATAATAATAATAATAATGAATTCAATTTATACTGCACTTTTCATTAATAAAAATCTCAAAGTGCTAGAACTATGAGCAGTGGTTCTCAAGCGCTGGTCTGAGGCCCGCGGCCCGGACAAGATGACAGAGAGAGAGTCTAACTCAGTGTTAGATGAGTCTAACTCAGTGTTAGATGAGTCTAACTCAGTGTTAGATGAGTAACTCAGTGTTAGATAAGTAACTCAGTGTTAGATGAGTCTAACTCAGTGTTAGATGAGTAACTCAGTGTTAGATGAGTCTAACTCAGTGTTAGATGAGTAACTCAGTGTTAGATGAGTCTAACTCAGTGTTAGATGAGTCTAACTCAGTGTTAGATGAGTCTAACTCAGTGTTAGATGAGTCTAACTCAGTGTTAGATAAGTAACTCAGTGTTAGATAAGTAACTCAGTATTAGATAAGTAACTCAGTGTTAGATATGTAACTCAGTGTTAGATAAGTAACTCAGTGTTAGATAAGTAACTCAGTGTTAGATGAGTCTAACTCAGTGTTAGATGAGTGTAACTCTGTTAGATGAGTCTAAGAGAGACAGCTCTGTTCATCAGGCAGTCAGAATGCTAAACACTCTGCCTGCTCTGCCTCCCCTCCCATTTGAACTGCCTTAACACTAAAACTTTCTCACATATTATCACTCAACACAAAGTTTTTAACACTAGACTCTGTGTCACCAAACGGGTTTTCACTAAACTCTCGGTCATGTGCTCATACAGTTTGCACTACTTCTCATACTTGCACTAATGTCTGTATTACATCACTGCCTATAATCATAATACTGTTTACATTCTCTGTTTACATTTATTAATACTGTTTACTTTTATTACTACTGCTTACATGTAATTACTACTGTTTACATTTATTTACACTACTTTAATATCTACACCACTGCTGGTACATATACAGTGTGCTCTGAACGGTCTTATTTAGGGATGCCCAATGTGCCTTACTGCATATGCCACTTTTTGCCTCTACAACAACATCAACTACTACCTCATACATATACTGTGTACATTGACTCATTCGCTGCTTTGCCACTTTGCAAATGTCAATGCTAGAAACCTTTAGTTTATTTTAGTTATACTTTTTATACTCTTTTTTTATACCACTATGCAAAAAAAAACAAAAAAAAAAAAAACACACAGGACAGTGTTAGTTTTACTATTTTTATGCTTATGTCTATTATTATATGTTTCAGTGTTTCAATGTTTAGATGTTTACTGTTGCACCGAGGGACTGAGAGAAACGCAATTTCGGTCCTGTGTATGTCCTGCACTGTACATATTGCAGATCTGACAATAAAGTTGACTTTGACTTTGACTTTGACTTTGACTAACTCAGTGTTAGATGAGTCTAACTCAGTGTTAGATGAGTAACTCAGTGTTAGATAAGTAACTCAGTGTTAGATGAGTAACTCAGTGTTAGATGAGTAACTCAGTGTTAGATGAGTAATTCAGTGTTAGATGAGTCTAACTCAGTGTTAGATGAGTCTAACTCAGTGTTAGATGAGTAACTCAGTGTTAGATGAGTAACTCAGTGTTAGATGAGTCTAACTCAGTGTTAGATGAGTCTAACTCAGTGTTAGATGAGTCTAACTCAGTGTTAGATGAGTAACTCAGTGTTAGATGAGTAACTCAGTGTTAGATGAGTAACTCAGTGTTAGATGAGTCTAACTCAGTGTTAGATGAGTAACTCAGTGTTAGAT
Source organism: Garcialebias charrua (assembly GCA_038048925.1). Lineage (NCBI taxonomy): Eukaryota > Metazoa > Chordata > Actinopteri > Cyprinodontiformes > Rivulidae > Garcialebias > Garcialebias charrua. The sequence continues at coordinate 8,969 of JBBPBX010076312.1, read as the reverse complement.
GAGTCTAACTCAGTGTTAGATGAGTCTAACTCAGTGTTAGATGAGTAACTCAGTGTTAGATGAGTCTAACTCAGTGTTAGATGAGTAACTCAGTGTTAGATGAGTCTAACTCAGTGTTAGATGAGTCTAACTCAGTGTTAGATGAGTAACTCAGTGTTAGATGAGTAACTCAGTGTTAGATGAGTAACTCAGTGTTAGATGAGTAACTCAGTGTTAGATGAGTCTAACTCAGTGTTAGATGAGTAACTCAGTGTTAGATGAGTCTAACTCAGTGTTAGATGAGTCTAACTCAGTGTTAGATGAGTAACTCAGTGTTAGATGAGTTAACTCAGTGTTAGATGAGTAACTCAGTGTTAGATGAGTCTAACTCAGTGTTAGATGAGTAACTCAGTGTTAGATAAGTAACTCAGTGTTAGATAAGTAACTCAGTGTTATATGAGTAACTCAGTGTTAGATGAGTCTAACTCAGTGTTAGATGAGTCTAACTCTGTTAGATGAGTCTAACTCAGTGTTAGATGAGTCTAACTCAGTGTTAGATGAGTAACTCAGTGTTAGATGAGTAACTCAGTGTTAGATGAGTAACTCAGTGTTAGATGAGTCTAACTCAGTGTTAGATGAGTAACTCAGTGTTAGATGAGTCTAACTCAGTGTTAGATGAGTCTAACTCAGTGTTAGATGAGTAACTCAGTGTTAGATGAGTAACTCAGTGTTAGATGAGTAACTCAGTGTTAGATGAGTAACTCAGTGTTAGATGAGTCTAACTCAGTGTTAGATGAGTAACTCAGTGTTAGATGAGTAACTCAGTGTTAGATGAGTAACTCAGTGTTAGATGAGTAACTCAGTGTTAGATGAGTAACTCAGTGTTAGATGAGTAACTCAGTGTTAGATGAGTAACTCAGTGTTAGATGAGTAACTCAGTGTTAGATGAGTAACTCAGTGTTAGATGAGTAACTCAGTGTTAGATGAGTAACTCAGTGTTAGATGAGTAACTCAGTGTTAGATGAGTAACTCAGTGTTAGATGAGTAACTCAGTGTTAGATGAGTCTAACTCAGTGTTAGATGAGTCTAACTCAGTGTTAGATGAGTAACTCAGTGTTAGATGAGTAACTCAGTGTTAGATGAGTAACTCAGTGTTAGATGAGTCTAACTCAGTGTTAGATGAGTAACTCAGTGTTAGATGAGTAACTCAGTGTTAGATGAGTAACTCAGTGTTAGATGAGTCTAACTCAGTGTTAGATGAGTAACTCAGTGTTAGATGAGTCTAACTCAGTGTTAGATGAGTAACTCAGTGTTAGATGAGTAACTCTTAGATGAGTAACTCAGTGTTAGATGAGTAACTCAGTGTTAGATGAGTAACTCAGTGTTAGATGAGTCTAACTCAGTGTTAGATGAGTAACTCAGTGTTAGATGAGTAACTCAGTGTTAGATGAGTCTAACTCAGTGTTAGATGAGTAACTCCGTGTTAGATGAGTCATGCTAAAGCCCCCTGGTGTCTACGGGGGACATTTTTGTTTTTAGTGAGTGTTTACACTGAACGATGTTCAGTTGCGGAGTCAAAGCCAACTGCACTTTCTCAGGTCTGCTACAACACCGTGCTGGTTGGTTTTCGTGATGTCCCCACGTTTGCTAACGATTATTAACGTTTGCTAATGATTGCTAATGATTACTAACATTTGCTAACGATTGCTAACGTTTGCTAACTTTTGCTAACATTTGAATCAGCCAAGAATTTGGTGCAAAACGAGAGAAAAACTAACAAAGAAGCTCTGGAATCAAATATAAAAAGAACAAGTGGGCAAAGAAATGGTTTTGTGTAAAAATAGTGTCTGAAATCAAAGTGACTAAAATATATTTGAGCATTTGGTTTTGAGCACAGAGACTCTGTAATGCGTCTTCATGACGGCTGCCTGCATCCAAATCTGTGAACAAACGCCGGGTTTGGATCTCGTAGCAGTGCTTCGACTTCTGGCCAGGAATTCACCTTCCATCACAAAAGCATCTAAAGATGAAGCCGGCGCGGCGCTGGCTGACGCGCTCAGCCCACGGTCACCGCCGAGCAGGAAGTGGATTAGGCGTTTTAATTACGGTGAGATTTCTCCGCGGTGGTTGTTTATTTTGGGATCATCCCTGGAAAGATAAGGGCGAGCTTCGAACTCGGTGCGTCTCTAATCTCCTGGATGAAGCCGTTCACTCCGCCTGTCAGAACCGCTCGTCTGTTTCAGGTCCTGGCTCGAGCTTCCTCCTTGAAAACAACAAAATATCGATGGAAAAAACGTTGTTCGTCTCAAAGAGATGGAAAGACTCCATGTGGGGGATGAAGGAGCGTTTTAGGGACACCTTTCTCTACAAATACTGTTTCCTGAGAGAAGTCGACTAAAACCAACAGTTGGATGAACGGGAACAAAAAAGAGATGAAAGATTAAGAAATAATAATTTAAATTTAAATCCTTTTAAAACAAGGGAATGAAAAGAGACAGAATTAACGATGGAAAACAGGAAAAATCAAAGTGTCACGAAATAAAAACTGAAAGAAGAGGCAAAGAAAAAGACTGAAAAATAGATTTAAAGATATTTAGAGTTGATTAAAGGATGAACAGAGAGAAACTGTCAATTGGAATAAAGAAAAAGATCAATAAAGTTCAGAAGAAGAAAATGGAAGCACCGGAAAATGTCCGGAATTTGTAAAAGACGTGAGTTTAGAAAGAAAAAGAAGCAAAAATAACTTAAAATATAAAATTAATAACTGACGGAAGAGAGAAAGACAATCAAAGGATGGATTTTAATAAAACGTTGAGTAAACGACCAGTGATGTCATTCATCTGGAGCAGCTCTCTTCAAGATGGCCGCCAAAGCTAACTGACCTCAGAAAAGAGGATGGTTGTGGTCACGTGACCTCAGCTGGTTTTGAGTTAAAACTTGATGAGGTGGTAGTTGAGCATCGTCCCTGACACAAACTTTGAGCACAACATCTTTGCTCAAAACTTTGTCACATATTGGTGTTCACCATTTTTGTCTGTCAGCAAAATATTTCATGACCCACTGGATGTGCTTCAATGAAACTCCCATGAAGTAATTATTGTCTTTACGACTACGACTTATTAAAGTTTGGAGTTGACCCAATTCAATATGGACTTAGCCAAAAGAATACCATATTTGTCAGACTATAGGTCACACCCGAGTATAGGTTGCATTGTCCAATTATTGCCAAAGAATTGGAAAAATCCATATACTGTACTGTTAGGTCATACCTGAGTATAGGTCGCACCTACGTCAAAATGTGGACCGTGTTTAGCTCTGCTGCAAATGTCTGCCACAGGAGCGCACAGCAAGGCTTTTAAGAAGATTAACACTTAAAAACAATTAATTGTTTGATAAAAAATTATAGCAAATATGTGTCTGAGCTGAACTTTTCTTTAATAAATGAATAATTTTAGCAGGATAAACACCTAAAAAATATATTTGTTAGCTGACATTATTGTAAGAGTGTGTCTCAGTTTAATTTTTGTTAATAAATGATTACAAATCAGCTTATTTTATAAAAAGCCACATATAGGTCGCACCTGAGTATAGGTCGCAGGCCATGAAAAAATGATGAAAAGCCGCGACCTATAGTCCAGAAAATACGGTAACTAGAATTGAGCAAACGGTCCGGTGGTAGTAGCTGAGAGTCGTTCACAAGTCGTTCGGTTTTACAAAACCATTTTAGCCGTTTTAGAAAAGATCTCCGTCTCCGTAACTTCAGTTTTTATTTTTGTATTTTCTTGTAAAAACCGAAGTCGACCGGAGGAACTCTTCGGTGTCGGCGCCGCTTCACGCTTTAGCTGAGCCGTTTGGGTTCGGGCACATCCGGTGGCACGCCTGATTTTTGTTCGTCTAATTGGCGTGGCGTAGAAAGTCACAGTTCAGGCGAGGGAGGGGGCCGCTTCAATAATCTCCCGTTTGATTTGACGCTCTTGTTCAAAGAACGATAAGGCGCTTCACGGCGGCGGGCGACGCCCCCGCCCGCCACCATCTTGTCTTTATTCAGTCAAATCTGCCTCCGTTCCACCCGTCAATCAAAGC
>JBBPBX010076311.1:0-10240 GCA_038048925.1 Garcialebias charrua | reverse complement strand
ATATATATATAGATATATGTATATAGATATATGTATATATATTAGGCATGTAACGGTTGTAGTGGGTGTACCGAACCGTTTCGGTACAACACGTTCGGTTCGGTCCACCTCCGTACCGTTTCGGTTATTTTTTCACTCATTAAATGTTTTTAATGGGAGAATATGTGCGCGAGGAACAAAAAAATTCCTAGGCGTGTTTCAGCACGGCGCTATTATTTGTTGCATAGCCACCCTGTAGCACGAGGAGGAGTAGCAGTGTAGCATGCTAACTATGGCAACAAACAAGCCGGAGCTTGAAGATCCTCCCAGCTCGTTGTGGTCGCCTGTTTGGGAACATTTTGGCTTTCCTGTTAAAACTCACGATGGGGAAAGACAAGTCGACAAATCCAAAGCTGTGTCGTCATTGTTTCACCGAGGTTGGATACGCAGCAGGCAACACATCTAACTTATTAACGCATTTGAAACGACGTCATCCAAATGTGAACGTCTCATCCACAAGGAAGAAAAGCATCCTGGTTCAAACACCGATAACAGCAGCATTTAAACAGCCTTTATCAGGTCAGTCAGATCGCTTCAAATCAATAACACAAGCTTTTGGAGTGTTTATCGCGCTGGATCTACGTCCCTATTCTGTTGTTGAAGGCACCGGCTTAAAAAATATGATTAAAGTTCTTGAGCCCCGCTACAACATCCCATCACGTCAACACTTTAGCCAAAAAGTCGTACCAACCTCTTTATGAAAAAGCTAAAAGTGAAATAGTCAACAAGCTATCGAGTGTGCCAGCTGTGTCTCTCACCACGGATTGATGGATGGACGTCGCGGGCAACAGAGAGTTATTTAACTCTAACTGTACATTATACTACACCAGAGTGGGAGATGGCTAGTCACGTTTTGCAAACGAGGGCTGTTCATGATCAGCACACTAGCACAAATCTTGCTGAGCACCTGAAGGAGGCGGTGCATGAATGGAAGATGGAGCTGAGACCTGGGACTACATTTCCTGTTACAACTGACAACGCAAAGAACATCATCAACCCTAACCATGTGTCGTTGTGTCCTTGGGCAAGACACTTAACCCTGAGATGCTCCCGGTAGGACTGGAAAGCACCTTGCATGGTAGTCTGCCGCCACCGGTTTATGAATGTGTGTAGCATTCAATATATGTGTAGCACTTTGAGATTTTCAGTAATGAAAAATGCGTTATAAATTGAATTAATTATTATTATTATTATTATTATTATTATTGTATGCCCTCTGCTTTGCCTTAGCTACTTCCTTCTTTGCTCTACATCCATCTCCTTATATTCCTGTCTCCTCTCTTCAGTCATCTCACTGTCATATTTCTTCTTGGCTAATCTCTTTCTTTGAATGGCGTCCTTGCACTTCACTATTCCACCACCAGGTTTCCTTATCATCCATTCTCTGTCCAGATGACACACCAAGTACCTTCCTACCTGTCTCTCTAATTACTGTTGCTGTAGTAGCCCAGTCACTTGGAAGCTCTTTCTTACCACCCAGAGCCTTTAACAGCTCGTCTCTGAATTTCTCACAACATTCTTCCTTCTTTAGCTTCCACCATTTGGTCTTCTTCTCTGATTTTACTCTTTTTCTCTTCTTCGCAACAACAGTCATTCTACACACAACCATCCGATGCTGTCTGGCCACGCTCTCCCCTGCCACAACCTTACAGTCTCCAATCTCCTTCAGGTTTCCTCTTCTACACAGAATGTAGTCGATCTGTGTACTCCTTCCTCCACTCTTATAGGTCACTCTATGTTCCTCCCTCTTTTGGAAATAGGTATTGACTATAGCCATTTCCATTCTCTTGGCAAAATCCACCACCATCTGTCCTTCCTGGTTTCTTTCCTTGACACCAAACCTACCCATCACTTCCTCATCCCCTCTGTTTCCTTCACCAACATGTCCATTCAGGTCTGCTCCAATCACCACTCTTTCCTCCCTGGGAATACTCTCTATCACTTCATCCAAATCTTTCCAAAATGTATCTTTCTCCTCCCCATCACATCCAACCTGTGGAGCATAACCACTGACGATGTTTAGCATCAGACCTTCTACTTCTACCTTCAGACACATCACCCTATCTGACACTCTCTTCACCTCTACTACATTTTTTGCCAGCTCCTCCTTCAGGACCACCCCTTCTCCATTTCTCTTTCTATCCACACCATGGTAAAACAGTTTGAACCCTGCTCCAATGCTGCAGGCCTTGCTGCCCTTCCACTTGGTCTCTTGGACAAATAAAACATATACCTTTCTTCTCTGTATCATGTCAGCCAGCTCTCTATCTTTGCCTGTCATTGTCCCCACATTTAGAGTTGCAACCTTCAGTCCTACATTCTTCACTTTCCTCTTCTCTCTCTGTCTCTTGACACGTTTCCCTCCTCGTGGTCCTGGACTAACAGTAGCACAATTTCCACCTGCACCCTGTTTGTCAACAGCACCGGTGGCAGTCGTTGTTAACCCGGGCCTCGACCAATCCGGTATGGTTTCAGATTTGCACATTTTGGTCATCAAAAGAGTGACCCTTGTCCTTGAGGTGGAGGTGAACCCACTGGAGCACAAACTTTCTGTCATCAGAACCTTACAGCATTGGGCAGAACACATCCCCACAAGGACAGAAGGGAAGGAAAAGGAACAGAAACACATCAACAAATCGTTGCAAACATGTGGATATCCCAACTGGGCTTTTGTCAAGTCAGCAAGGAAATCTGCTAAACACAATAATGAACAGAAAAATGCTAACAGACGAAAAAACATTGTCATTCCTTATGTTGCTGGAGTCTCAGAGAATTTCAGAAGGATTTTCAACAAACACAACATCCCAGTACATTTCAAACCCAGCAGGACTCTCAGACAGAGGTTGGTGCATCCGAAGGACAGAACCCCCACACACAAACAGAGTGGTGTAGTTTATGCAGTCCAGTGCAGCGAGGACTGCCCAGACCATTACATTGGAGAAACTAAGCAGCCCATCCACAGAAGAATGTCCCAGCACAGGAGATCAACCTCCTCTGGACAAAACTCAGCTGTTCACCTCCACCTCACGGACAAGGGTCACTCTTTTGATGACCAAAATGTGCAAATCTTGGACAGAGAGCACAGATGGTTTGAGAGGGGCGTGAAGGAAGCTGTTTATGTTAAGAGAGAAAAACCTTCTCTTAACAGAGGAGGAGGTCTGAGATTTCAACTTTCCAAGACTTATAACTCAGTGTTGGGGCTGATTCCCAAGCGTTTTACACCGAATGGGAACAGAGGTGTCTTGTCTGTGAATTAGACTAGCAAAGTTTCTTTGAGAAACCTCTGTTGTTGGGCTGTGAGGTGTTTTTGTCAATTTACATACAGTTGTGTGTCTTCTGTCAGAGACTTCAAGGGAACCCCCTACTGTTAAGGTGTGATCTGTCAATTTACATGTATGTGTTACCTCAGCTTGCAACCAACATATGTTGGTGCGTGACTCCGGTTATAAATCCACGCGCACACAGTCTGGTTCATTGAATTGATAAAGCTTCTCGGATGAGAAGCGAAACATCTTCTGTTACAAATAAAGTCCAGTTGATCTTGTATTGAACACCTTTTTTGATCTTTCTAATGATCAAAGGTATTTAATTTAAATATGATCAAAATTAGAGATGTAACAATTCATCTAACTCACGATGCGATGTGTACCAATTTTGCTGTTGCATGCTTTAAACAGATCAGTCAGACCTGGCCAAGACAGGCAGTCCCTTTCTCTGAAGCGGCGTTGGAGGTTGAGGTCTTCCTCTCGTGGACAAAGGTAAATTGTGATCAAAAGTATAATATTGACAGTATAAATGAAGCACTGTAAAAAGGCTGAGTTTGAACAACAACTCTTCTAGATGGAAGAAAATATTAGTAGATTTACTGACCAGCAAATTTCATGTTCTTTTTTTCAGTTCAGCTAAAATTGTGGTGCAAAATTGATCATTTCCACTGCTTAAAATTATACTACCATTAAAATAGCTGCTGCAGAAATGTTCTTCTTTTATGTTTATTTTTTAAACAGATCAGTCAGCCCTGGCCAAGACAGGCAGTCCCTTTCTCAGAGGCGGCGTTGGAGGTTGAGGTCTTCCTCTCGTGGACAAAGGTAAATTGTGGTCAAAAGTATAATATTGACAGTATAAATGCAGCACGTTGCTTAGTCTGAACAACTTTTACTGACTTCAGCAAATGTCACATGTTCATTTTTCTTTTTCTTTTTTCGCCCCAGTTAAGCTAAAAATTGTGGTGCAAAATTATCATTCCCACTGCTTAAAATTATACCACCATTTACAATAGCTGCTGTAGAAATGTTCTTCTTTTGTGTTTATTTTTTAAACAGATCAGTCAGCCTTGGCCAAGACAGGCAGTCCCTTTCCTGGATATGAGACGCGTCCTGGCTACAGGTTCACCAAAGACACCCTGGGGGTCCTCGAGCAAGTGTACCCAGGCTGAGTGCCCACATCCTGGCTACAGGTTCACCAAAGACACCCTGGGGGTCCAGTAGCAGCTGTACCCAGGCTGAGTGCCCACATCTTCTTTATCTTTTTGATTTTACAGGAAATCTGTATATAAATATTTAAAATTGATTTAAGTGCTTTAAAAGCAGAAATGGACAAGAATTCCTTTCAGTGTTGCCCAATGTTTGGGCCATTTTTTTTAATTATTATTGTCTAAGACAATAAAGCAGTTTTCTAAATTTCTGGTCTCTGTTGGATTCTTCCTAGCTGACTGTGTTGTAAACATGTAATGTAGATTAAATTATTTTTCAGACATTTTTGTGATTGCTATGTTCATAGTGAAAATAGACAAGTCCAATTAGGGTGGCACTGTTATATGATGAGATCACATCAGCACCTCAATACTTGAAACAGTGATCAAAATGTATTTTTGTGTCAAACTGTGTTAAAATGCAGGACTTAATATGTTGAGAAATCTGACGTGGAAATGGCGTTGCTACCTCAACGTTGATTAGATTTGCAAAATCTAAACCAAAATCAATATTGAATAAACGTTGGCAAATTCACCTATGTTGAGAAATCTGACGTAGAAATGATGTTGCTACTTCAACGTTGAGAAATCTGACGTAGAAATGATGTTGCTACTTCAACGTTGATTACACAGCTCTCACACATCTGGACACGAAGGACTCTTATGTTAGAATGCTGTTCATCGACTTCAGCTCGGCATTCAACACCATCATCCCCCAACAGCTCATCCATAAACTGGACAGTCTGGGGCTGAACACCTCAATGTGTAACTGGCTGCTAGACTTCCTGACCGGGAGACCACAGACAGTACGGATCGGGAGTAACACATCTAGCACCATCACATTGAACACAGGGGCCCCACAAGGATGTGTGCTGAGCCCCCTTCTATTCACCCTGCTAACACACGACTGCACACCATCGTACAGCTCCAACCACTTCATCAAGTTTGCGGACGACACAACAGTGGTAGGTCTCATCAGCAACAACGATGAGACGGACTACAGGAACGAGGTGAGCCGCCTGGCCTTGTGGTGCGGACACAACAATCTCACTCTCAACGTGGAGAAGACAAAGGAGATTGTCGTGGACTTCAGGAAGAGGGATGCACAACATGCCCCTCTGACCATCAACAGCACCGCAGTGGAGAGAGTGGACAGCACCAAGTTCCTGGGAGTGCACGTCTCAAAGGACCTGTCCTGGAGCAGGAACACTGCAGCACTGGCGAAGAAGGCTCACCAGCGCCTCTACTTTCTCCGCAAGCTGAAAAGGGCTGGAGCTTCAACCTCCATCATGTGCACCTTCTACAGAGGTGCCATAGAAAGTGTCCTGACCAGCTGCATCACTGTGTGGTTTGGTGCATGCACTGCATCCTGCCGCAAGAGCCTCCAGCGCATCGTGAAAGCAGCTGAGAAGATCGTCGGCACCTCCTTGCCCTCACTGCAGGACTTACACAGCAAACGCCTCACTCGGAAAGCCCACCGCATGGCAGGTGATCCCACACACCCACTACACAGCCGCTTTAGACTGCTGCCATCAGGGAGGAGACTGAGGAGTCTCCAGGCTCGTACCAGCAGACTGAGAGACAGCTCTGTTCATCAGGCAGTCAGAATGCTAAACACTCTGCCTGCTCTGCCTCCCCTCCCATTTGAACTGCCTTAACACAAAAAACTTTCTCACACATTACCACTCAACACAAAGTTTTTAACACTGGACTCTGTGTCATCAAACGGGTTATTCACTAAACTCTCGGTCATGTGTTCATTCAGTTTGCACTACTTCTCATATTTGCACTAATGTTTGTATTACATTACTGCCTATAGTCATACTACTGTTTACATTCACTGTTTACATTTATTAATACTGTTTACATTTATTACTACTGCTTTACATTTATTACTACTGTTTACATTTACACTACTTTTATCTACACTACTGCAGATACATATACAGCATTCTCTGACTAGCCTTATCTAAGGATGCCAAATGTGCCTTATGTGCCTCACTGCATATGCCACTTTGCCTCTATACCAACATCAACTACCTCATACATATACTGTGTACATTAACTTATATGCTGCTGTGCCACTCTTTGCAAATGTCAATGCTAGAACCTTCAGTTTATTTTATAGATATACTTTTTATACTTTTTATACTACTATGCAAAAACTCAGGACAGTATTACACTTTTATTATTTCATTTTATGCTTATGTTCATTGGGTGTTTGGTGTTTTAGGGGTGTTTGGTGTTTCAGTGTTGGTGTAAATTTTCATACTTTTATACTATTATGAAAAAACTCAGGACAGTGTTACACTTTTTTACTATTTTATGCTTATGTTTATTAAATGTTTTAGTGTTTAGTGTTTAGATGGTTACTGTTGCACCGAGGGACTGAGAGAAACGCAATTTCGGTCCTGTGTATGTCCTGTACATATTGCAGTTCTGACAATAAAGTTGACTTTGACTTTGACTTTTGACTTTGATTTGCAAAATCAAAACAAAATTCAACGGTTATCCAACACGACTGTCTGATGTTGATTCAACGGTGACTAGATGTCAAAATGCCAGCTGGGCAGGTACTCAAAGCAAAGGTTCACACACTTTTGTCACTCACAAATATGTAATACTGGATCATTTTTCTCAATAAATAAATGACCAAGTTGTGTGGCGGACCACTAAGGGACATTACTCACACCCAGAGGACAGGATGTTGTATACAGAGGACAGGAAGTTTTATTGTGAAAAGGTTTTATGTGTAAGGCGCGGTTTTGGCGTTACCGAGTTAGTTGGTGTTGGAGTTGAATAAAGTGAAGTCCTACGTACAGATCCGGTGTCGTCTTTTCCACTCCACCACACTGGTGACCCCGCGAACCGAACATGTCGAGTTCTGAAGATGGAGCCAGCTCTTCTCAGAGGTCTGCTGCTGTGGAACCTCCACCGGCCGCCCCGCTTGCCTTTTCGGTGGCCGTTAAAATCCCGGACTTCTGGCTGCATGATCCTCCTTCATGGTTCGTCCACATTGAAGCACAATTTGCTCTGCGTGGGATTTCATCTGACGACACAAAATACCACTATGTGGTCGCCTCGCTGGATCCGCTGTCCACCCGGCGGGCGATGAGCCTGCTCCGAGACCCTCCGGCACACGGAAAGTACGCCGCTCTCAAGCAGCTCCTCCTGCGGCGCTACTCACTCTCAGACGCAGAGCGCGCGGAGAAACTTTTTTCCCTCTCCAGCTTGGGCGATGGCACGGCTCTCGAGCTTATGGAGAGCATGTTGTCCCTGCTGGGATCAGACGACGGTGGGTTTCTCTTCCTCCACCTTTTCCTCCGCCAGCTCCCGGCCCCGGTGCGCGCCGTCCTGGCCAACTCCCCGCTTCTGCAGCAGAAAGACTACCGCTCGCTCGCGGAGGAAGCCGACCGCATCATCTTGGCCACGAGGACCTTCGCAGTCCAGGCGGCGGTTCCTGGATCTCCGGCGGCACATTCCGAGCTTCAGCCAACGCCTTCAGAGCCGGACGAGCCGTCTGTGGTGGCAAGGATCGCTTTCCGCGGGCGTAAAGGAGCCGCCGCCCTTTGTTTCTACCACCAGCGCTTTGGCGCCAAAGCACGACGGTGCATCCCGCCGTGCAGCTTCAAGCCGCAGGGAAACGACAACGCTAGCGCCCGCTAGCAGCCGCGGCCGTTGGCGACAAGGAAAGGCTGCTTTTCATCGAAGACTCGAGGTCGGGGAGGCGGTTCCTGGTGGACTCTGGTTCGCAGAAGAGCCTCGTTCCCCCGACCGGCTCCGACAGGTTAGCAGAAGGCTGCGGCCCACTGCTAACCGCAGCTAATGGCTCTCCCATCAAGACATTTGGTGAAAGGTTGGTGACTGTTTGTTTCCATGACCGGGACTTCCAGTGGAACTTTGTTGTAGCTGCGAGCTCAGTTCCTATTTTAGGGGCTGATTTTCTTTGTGCTCATGGGCTCCTTGTAGACGTTGCTAACAGACGTTTGATTGACGCTGTGTCTTTTTCATCACTGCCTTGTGCGACGCGAGGGGCCGGGCCTTTAATGCATGCTAACTTTTTAGCTTCGGGTAATGTGTTTCAGCGTTTGTTGTCAGAGTTCCCCTCGCTGACTGTCCCTAATTTTTCAAACACAGACACAAAACATGGGATCGAACATTATATCCCCACAACGGGCCCTCCCGTTTTCGCACGTGCGCGCCGCCTCGATGCTACTAAGCTAGCAATAGCGCGGCAAGAGTTTGCTAGCATGGAGCGTTTAGGCATCGTGCAACGTTCAAACAGTCCGTGGGCCTCCCCCTTGCACATGGTGCCCAAGGCAGACGGCAAATGGCGACCGTGCGGGGATTTCCGCCGCCTTAACAACATCACGGAAAATGACCGTTACCCCATCCCCCACATCCAGGATTTTTCTGTGCACCTGGCTGGGACCTCCATTTTTTCTAAAGTAGATTTAGTACGGGGGTACCACCAGGTTCCTGTGCATGTGGAGGATGTCCCTAAGACCGCTGTTATCACTCCTTTTGGCCTGTTTGAGTTTTTGCACATGCCTTTTGGTCTTAAAGGTGCAGCCCAGATGTTTCAGCGGTTGATGGATTCAGTCTTAAGGGGATTGTCCTTCGTATTTGTGTACTTAGACGACATCCTCGTAGCTAGCAGCTCGGCTGAACAGCACATGTCCCACCTCCGTGAGGTTTTTCAGCGCCTAGCAGCACATGGCCTGATTGTAAACACAGCAAAATGCCAGTTTGGGTTGCCAGTTATTGATTTTTTGGGCCACCGCATTTCTGCCAGTGGTGCTGTCCCGTTACCAAACAAAGTGCAAGCGGTGTCCAATTTTCCTCAGCCCCAGTCTGTGAAAGCTCTGCAGGAGTTTTTGGGGATGGTTAACTTCTATAACCGTTTCCTCCCCAGAGCAGCTCAACTGCTACAACCGCTTTATGGAGCGCTAAAAAAGAAAAAGCCCAACGACAGTGTTGACTGGACACCAGAACGCCTCCAGGCATTTGGTGATGCAAAAACTGCATTGGCCACTGCTGTCCTTTTGACCCATCCAGCCACAGTGGCACAAATAGCTTTAACAACTGACGCATCTGATGTTGCGGTGGGGGCTGTGTTAGAACAGCAGGTTAGTTGGTGTTGGAGTTGAATAAAGTGAAGTCCTGCGTACAGATCCAGTGTCGTCTTTTCCACTCCACCACAAGAGCACATTAGACATGTTTTGGCCTCCCTGCACTGACTTCCGGTTCACCTTCGAATCCAATTCAAAATGCTTTTGTATGTATATAAATCACTAAACAGCTCTGCCCCCTCCTATTTTACTAATCTGCTTCAGCCATATGTCCTACCACATTCTCTCAGATCAGCTGACCTGTTGCTCCTCACAGTTCCAAGAACCTGTCTCAAGTGCAGAGGTGACAGGGCCTTTTCTGTTGCAGGCCCAAGACTGTGGAAAAGCTTTTAAATCTCACTTTAAAACACACTATTATTTCCTGTCTTTCTGCAATGTGTTATCTGTGCTGAGCCTGTGTGTATTACACTGTGCTGGTCATGTTGCTGTTGTTGTTATCCACTATTGATTTTTTTTGTTTTTGTTTTTTTGTTTGTTTGTTTGTTTCTATATTCGGTTTCCCGTTATGTAGTTTGTTGCTTTGTGCTTGGTCTGTCTGTCCCTGTATAGCACTTTGGTGTGCACTGTCACTGTTTAAAATGCTTTATAAATAAAGTTG
>JBBPBX010076310.1:5849-17144 GCA_038048925.1 Garcialebias charrua | reverse complement strand
TAAGCCAAAAATAGTTCGAGTGATGGAACAAGAAACAGCAGGATCTAATTTAGGTCTGCAGCCGTATGAGACTTACCTTCAGGTGGAGTGAGGGGGGGCTCCGAGGGGTGCAGCTTTGTTGCATTCTTGACAAAGTATTTCATATTTTGGGAAAGTGAAAAGGCTCACTTGTTCACTGATGATATTAGAACACCCAAATGCAACATAACAACATTTTTCAAGTTAAAAAAACGCGAGCTGCAGACACACGCAGACTGACAAGCCCAGGGCTCTGCCCAAGACTACGTCACAGATGTTGCTTTGGCGTGTAAGATGAGAGAGTTTATATGTATTATAGCATAATTTATAGCAACTCAAGAAATGCTTTGTTTCACTTACAGTGCTAGGTTCAGGCAAATAAGTAGCCCGAAGAGCAATTAAACACACACACACACATACATATATATAAAATACTAATTACACACACTTGAGTAGATTAAATAAATTACTGTAATTCCTGTTTAAATTTAATTCATCCTGCCATACTTGGAGTGTCTTCAGACTTTGCCAGCAAATTAATAGTTGAAGCTAAATCATTAAATTATCACCAGTCTTTGTGTTAGATTTATTTATAAAACACATTTAAACACTGCTTGTACTAGGGCTGGGCCATATCATATCGTTCCCGGTTATACCGGTAAAAAAAAGCTTGCCCGGGCAAAAAAGTTATATCATGATATGCTAATTTCATGACGTAATACATCGGGGCGCCCCGCCCCCTTAACATCCGAACGCTTCAAAAGACCAAACCGAGCTGCACACTCCCCTCCACCTGTCGGTACTGGTGTAACGCTAGCTAAAATGCTAAAAACAAACAACGCATCTCAGCTGTCTCTCCCCCTACTCTGCACAGGTACAGAGAGCTCGTCCCCCCCTCCCCCCGCCCCGCGCTGCTCAGCGTGTGCAGGCTTCGTCTCTCCCTCGCTCTAAAACTGTCTGTACACACGCGCGGCTCAGCAGTCTCACACAGTCGTTCCAGAGGCAGGTTACAGATTTTAAGATTCATTTTATTTAGTTGTTAGTTGTTTTAGGAAACTACACCTGCACTTTAGTTTTTGTGGTGGATTTTGTTGATCTATATTTTGAGCAGACTTTTTCAATCTAAATAACAGATCATTTTTATTTTTTTTATTTTTATACTTTGAGACTGAATACTTTACTAAATAAAGTAATTTCGGTAAAATTACCCCTTGTTGTTTTTTAAATTTTTATATAATACTGCAAAGTAATATGTAAAGTTAATTTTGTCAAATAAATAAATGTGATTTTTTTTTGGTTATATCACGAAATGTGTCGTTATCGTGATAATGCTCTGAAATATCAAGATATAATATTTGAGCCATATCGCCCACCCTTAGCTTGTACCATTAAATTAAAAATAAAAACACACACGTTCTCTGTCACAGCTAAGAAACAACAGCAGCTTCAGCTGCCAGAGACACTGACATTACGTTTTCTCACTTTGAAACAGAACATGTAGAGACTTACCTGCTGCTCTTCCTTCCTTACGACTACGTCAGGTTTGTTTATCTCTGTGGTTCTCCCGTGTCGTAACTTTTCAAAGCTGCTTGTTGTGCCGTTTTTTTATTTATTATCTTTGTGAAGCATCAAGTGCTCCCACACTTTGAAGGACTTGAGTCGAAAAGTTTTCTCTACGTCGGTCATTTGTAAAATTGACTTAATTTCCTTTGAAAACACCGCCTTTTCTCTGCTTCTGCCTCCCCCCGCCTCACTCTGTTCAAGTCTCACGTAGCACGTTGCAGAGTTTTTTTGTTGTTGTAACTTTATTCAGTCAGCCACCATTGACAACGCTCTACCGGTGAATAAAACGGCTCTGAAGTGCCGTGAAAGAAGCATAATAGCGCGACACACTGAATCGATGATGAAATTCGTTGCCAACGCTTTCATTGCCAATGCTTTTAAGAAACAAATGTTATCTGTTTTATCGATTCGTTGTTGCAGCCCTAGCAGTGAAAATCGAGAACCAGAGCGTGTGGTGGGGGTGCTGAGCTCACCAGGCAGCCCTACGCGAACAGGAGCCAACAGCGGCGGCCACGAACAGACGGAGGAGACGCCTGGAGGTTTCACATTTGAGCCGAGTCGGACAACGCATGGAGGTAAACGTAGATGTTTAACAATCCGTGAAAATACACCAGAACGCAGGAAATAGCATCTACTTTACTCAAGGATTGTGTATGTGTGTGGGGTGGGGGAGGAGGAACCACAGCCCCTCTACGCTTCCCACGCGCATCCCCTACAATGCAAACCGCCGCGCCTCCCCACCGCCAGCTCCTTGTGTTCCAGCATCAATCCATTTACAAATTAAGCCATGGTCTGAACCCTCCATGGTCGGTTCAAACACTTAAGGCTCTCCCATCGCTCTGCGTACGGCTGTACGCGTGTCCGTACGTGCGGAAAAAGGCGCGAGCTGGCAGCTGCAGTCGCACCGGTGTTCTGTGTTTTTATGTTATTAAAAAGTTCTAAAAAAATAAAATAAAATTAAAACAAGGAGCGCTGGTCCTGTAGCCCACACATCAGACCAGCCCACCAGGAAATCTCCAGAACCTCCAGCAGCCACGTTGGACCCGAGTTTAATTCGCTCGTGACAAATTCGTTCATTTCTCATCATTTCAGTCATGGAGTCAACGGAGGAGGAAGGGATCACTGCCTTTTGGCAAAAAAAAAAACTAAAGAAAAGTCCAGATCAAGGATGAAAAAGGGGAATTTAATACATTTGTGTCGCATAAAACAGTCCGGCGCCGGGTAGTTCTAACTTCGTATAGCGTAGCCCTTTAGCTCCTATTGGAATCCTCCCCCGCGCGTCAGCGCCTACTGAAAACCTTTTAGTCCACGCCCACCTACCGGATGGGCCCACCCCTCGGTTCGATAAAACCCCTCGACCGAGGTGAAACTGCCTCTTCTTCATTCAGCCCGAATGAGAACCTTGTAAAGAAATTTCTTAGAAATTCATCTTCATTCATCAAGATGGCAAAGTGTTGCCCCGACTGCAAATATGGGATGATTTTCAGCTTCGACAGCCACCCCAAATGCGAGCGTTGCATGGGACACAAGCACGCGGTCCCGAGCAACGACTGCCCCTTCTGCGCCCTGCTGATGCAAGGCGAGAAGGAACGGCGTGGGGAGCTGTTCAGCCTCACCGACGAAGTCGAAGGGGTCCTCCGCGACCGGACGCCGCTGGACGAGCCTGCCGACCTCGAAGTGGTCGCGACGGACCCCGGAGAAGCGACCGGCCCTCAAGTCACCGATCCCGAGCTTTTGGAGAGCGGGGATTCGGACGTCGACCTCGTGAGTGAATGTTCAGAGGTCCCCTCCCAGCCTCCACTGGCGGACGCCTCTCCCTCTCTGATGCAGGACCTGCCCACAATCATCCGCGGGGCGGCCGCGCTGAGGGGCCTGTCAGTGCCTACCCCTTCTCCGCCTAGGCTAAACATCCTAGAGGGCTTGAGGTACGGCACCACGTCGTAGCAACGTCCAGACCCTGTCTGGCCTCGCGTCCCTGACGTGATGGAGCTCTGGAAAGAGGCGGCGGCAGCGCCTGCGAAAATCAAGGCCCCAACGTCCTCCTACGCGAGACTCACAAGGGTGGAAGGATTCACAGACGAGACCTTCCCTTCGGTGCCCCCGCTGGAGCAGAGCCTCTCGGAGGTGTTCGGGGTGAAATCCGCCAGGTCGGACGACAGACCCATCCCCAACGGACGCCACGACCAGACGGTGCTTCAGCTAACTGACCGCGCGCACCAGCTAGTGGCCCAAGCCGGGGCGGCTAGCAACAACACAGCCCTCCTTGCAGACCAGATCTCCACGCTAGCGGTGGACCCGAGCCTACCAGAAGGGTTGGCGAACACAATGGGAAAAGCAGCAGACGTGATTCTAAACCTCAGCGCCGCATCCACAGCGTGTTTGTCGCGCACGGCAGCCCTGCTTCACATGGTGCACCGCACCACGTGGCTGAAACACGCGCCTTCGATGCCCGACAGACTTCAGAAGGAACTCTTGGAAGGTCCTGTGTCGTCGGAGGAGCTTTTTAGCTCCAACCTAAAGGAGCTGGTCGAAAAATGCAAGAAGAAGGACGAGGTCGCCGAGACGGTAAGGAGCTTCATGTCCACCCGCCCGCCAGCTCGACATCCAGACGGGTGGAAGGACCGTCGAGACCAGAAACAGCCCTCGGCTGCATCGGGCTCGCGACAACCTCAACAACCAGCGCCTTTCAAACAGAAGCAGCAGAAACAGCAGCAGCACCAGCGACCGTGGGACGCGGATCAGCATACACCACGAGGCCGCGGGGGCTATCAAGGCCGCGGCGGCTACCAGGGCTGGGGTGGCCAGAAGCAGCAGAGTCCCTACAACCGTCCGCCTCAAAAGAAATGACTCGTTGCAGGGAGTGTGTGTGCAGGTAAAATAAAAGAGCAAAATGTTTCAAACAATGTTTTCTCTCATGTTTTGGGCTTGTCTGTGGGACCGTATAACCCCACAGCCGCACGTTCACACATGCTTCCCACCACGGAAAAACTAGCCTGCGGTAGTCAGGCACCCACGACTAAAGGTAGCTCAAAAAAGGTAACAATCAATAAATGTTTCATGTTTGGTGAACCTGTTAACGTTCAGTCAGCGACGGGTAATATACCCCGCCCGCTGCCTCTCGTAAAATTTCATGACGCCGGCCCAACCTCGAAGCTGTCCGGCAGAAAACACGAAAAGGTATCTAAACGGCCAGACGCCATGTTTGTTACACCTCGTGCCACGCAGTCGACGTGGGGTAAGTCCCACAGCGGCGCGCGCTGCTTCATATCGAGTCACGTGACGCTAGCCCTGCTCACACTCAGGTCAGCAAGGTTTCGTCTCGTCACATGTTTAACTGGCGTTCCACGTACATGAGTGGCGCCACCTCTCTGCAACTAGTCTCCAGCTCCAAACGAGGTAACAAAAGAAAAAACACTCAAATCGGCCAAGCACCGCCCGCCAAAAGACGAGCGGTGCCCAGCGGGAGCACCGCTCCACCAGAGCGAGCGCTCCCTGTATCAGCAAACGTGCCGACGTCAGACGCAGGGACGGTCCACGTCTCTGACGCAATAAGCCGGCCCTTTTTGGACGGGGCCCCCGTGGGTTACCATGGTAACGGAGGGAGGCCCCAGCGACTGGCTGATGCGAATGACGCACACGAGGCAGCAAGACCTCGCGCTGCCTCTGAGCAGAAAGTACGAGCAGTGGCAACAGAAATGCAGTTTAGACAGATGGCTGTCAAAAATCATAAGAAAGGGTTATGCTCTTCAGTTTGCAGCAAAACCACCACTTTTCAGGGGGATTCTGGAAACAGTGTTGTCAGACCTACATCAGAACTCCTCCCCGCTGTCAGAAATTCAAGAAATGCTGACAAAGGGAGCAATCTCCAAGGTGGCAGAGGGAGATCAGAACAAAGGGTTCTACTCTCGTTATTTTCTCGTCCCCAAGAAGAATGGAGGCTCGAGACCAGTCTTGGATCTGTCGGTTTTCAACAGATCAATTCTAGTGAGAGGTTTTCACATGCTCACAATAAAACAGCTGCTGAGGAATGTTCACAAGGGGGACTGGTTCACATCCCTCGATCTGAAAGATGCTTACTGGCACGTCAGCATCATCCCTCAACACAGGAAATACCTCAGGTTTTCCTTCCAGGGGAACCAGTTCGAGTTCAACAGGCTGGTATTCGGCTACTCGTTAGCACCCAGAACTTTTTCAAAGTGTGTGGAAGCAGCGATACGCCCACTTCGCTCAGCAGGGATGCGGATTCTTTTTTACTTAGACGATCTGCTCATTTTAAGCAGATCGAGAGAGGAAGCAGCAGCCCAGACCAGGGTGTTAGCGGAGCACCTCCTGGACCTGGGATTTGCCGTAAACTGGACGAAAAGCTCCGTAATCCCAGCACAATCCATTGTTTACCTGGGGATAGAACTGGATTCACGCTCGATGAGGGCACGCCTGTCAGAGCAGAGGGCAGCCGATCTGACAGCACAGTTGAAGCGCGTCCAACCGGGGAAGGTGGTGAAGGCGGCAACAATTATGCGGCTATTAGGCCTGATGGCAGCCGCCCATGTGGTGATAAATTTGGGTTTATTACACATGAGATCGACCCAACGTTGGTTTGCCAGCCTGCGCGTGGACCCGGTGCGCCAGAAGCGCAGGATGGTGCTGGTTCCCCCGTCCGTAAGGTCAGACCTACATCACTGGAAAAGCACCCGCATCCTGAAGGAGGGTGTCTCCATGATCACACCTACGTCTCACATCCCGGTGTTCACAGACGCTTCTCTAATGGGATGGGGGGGAACGTGTCTGTCCCAGTATGTGGGGGGAAGGTGGCCAAGCCACATTCACCTTCACATAAACGTTCTGGAACTGTTGACAGTCCAGAAGGTTTTACAACATTTTTCCCATCTGGTTCAGCAGCAACATGTACTAGTGCATACCGACAACCAGGTGGCGGCATCGTACATCAATCGTCAGGGGGGATCTCGCGCAGCTCAGCTGCTGCACGTTGCCAGGCAACTGCTGCTGTGGGCTCAACAGAACCTACTCTCACTGAGAGCAGTGTACATCCCCAGGGTGCTGAACGTGGAAGCAGACATCATGTCGAGAGGGGGTCCACGTCAGGGGGACTGGTCTCTCCACTCAGACATAATAAATCAGATCTGGGCCAGGTTCGGGCGCGCAGAAATAGACCTCTTTGCAGCCCGAAACAACAAAAAGTGTTCACTCTGGTGCTCACTGAACCCCAAAGACGACCCCCTGCTGGGAGTGGACGCTTTTGCGCTCAGCTGGTGGTCAGGGAAAAGGCTGTATGCTTTCCCACCAGTCTCTCTCATCCCGAGGATACTGGAGCGAGTCCGGGAAAAGAAACTATCTCTTATCCTTGTGGCCCCAGAGCGCAAGTATGCTCCCTGGTTCCCAGACCTGCAGCAGCTGGTAGTGGACAGTCCTCTGCAGCTTCCATGGAGGGAGGATGCTCTCCTCCGAGTAGGAGGGGCGATCAGACATTTCCCGGAAATAGGCCAACGCCTTTGGGCCTGGAAGCTGAGCGGCGCCGCCTAACGAATTTAGGCCTCACCCCAGCCGTGGTCCGGACAATTCAAGACGCCCGCGTGTCGTCCACTACTTCGCTTTATGCGTCTAAGTGGGCAGCTTTTCAGCAGTGGTGCAGGGATAGAGACATCGAGGCCACAGCATGTGACATTGGCTGTGTTCTGTCGTTTCTACAGCTGCTGTTGGAGAGAGAGCTAGCGTTTAGCACGATAAAAGTTTACACGGCGGCTATTTCATCGTGTCACGAGGGTTTCGATGGCAGGACGTTATTCAATCATTCACTGATGAAACGTTTCCTGAAGGGCGTGAGACGCCTTAGACCCTTGAAGCGTGACATCACCCCTCAGTGGGATCTGGCATTAGTTCTGGGCGCTTTAACCAAAGCTCCTTTTGAACCCTTAGAGGAGGTGTCAATGAAGTTTTTGTCCATAAAAACTGCTCTTCTGTTGGCACTCACGTCTGCAAAGAGGGTGAGTGACCTCTGTGCACTTTCTGTGGCTCCCTCTTGTTTACAAATTAAACCTGATGGCAGCTCAGCAACTTTGAGGCCTAACCCGGCTTTTATTCCAAAGTCGATCACCAGCAGTTTTAAATCACGGACAATAACTCTGAGCGGGTTCCATCTCCCTCCTCATTCGTCAGAGGAGGAAGTTAGGTCATATCTACTATGCCCAGTTAGGGCTCTCAGATGTTATATGGCACGCACAGCGGGTGTGCGCCATTCTCAAAATCTGTTTGTCCATTATAGGGACAACTCAGCGGGTCGTGCTCTGTCCTCTCAGCGCCTCTCTCACTGGCTGTGTGAAGCCATAACAGAGGCCTACAAAGCTGAGGGGAAGGAGCCTCCTGCATCTCTGCGAGCTCATTCGACGCGAGCAATGGCGTCGTCCACAGCTCTGCATGGTGGGATGTCGGTCAGCGACATCTGTCAGGCCGCAGCATGGAGCTCGCCCTGTTCTTTCACCCGTTTTTATTTACGGGATGTTTCTACTTTTTCTATGACTCATTCAGTTCTGGGAGTCCTGGATAAGTAATGTGAGTTCACCTCCTAATGTTCTAACTGTTCCTCTGTACATAGTTCATGTACAGTTTGACTTTTACCCTTTTTTGAAAGTTTTTTGCAGCCAGAGAGTGATCCTCTCTCCGACAATGTAAAAAAAACAACAAAAAAACACAACAACAAAACATTCGTTTTTCAAGGTTGTGGCCCGCTGTTCAGCAGCAGGGCACGTCTGGAGGTTGATTAAAGGCCTGCAGGCCTTCCTCCAGCCCACCACCGCCCCTCCCTCATGCATGAGGAAGGACGTGCTTATTGGGATTAGGTGAGCAGATGCTCCACGTTGGTTGGATCCAGCGTGGCATGGACTATTTCCTGCTTCGCCCTTTATTCCAATAGGAGCTAAAGGGCTACGCTATACGAAGTTAGAACGTTGGTTACGTATCGTAACCCCAGATTCTACGAGTATAGCGGAGCCCTTTAGCTATCGGGCCACTCTGTATCCAAAATGGCTGAATGAATTAGCTATTTTTGGAGGCAGTTTCACCTCGATCGAGGGGTTTTATCGAACCGAGGGGTGGGCCCATCCGGTAGGTGAGCGTGGACTAAAAGGTTTTCAGTAGGCGCTGACGCGCGGGGGAGGATTCCAATAGGAGCTAAAGGGCTCCGCTATAGGTCTTTTGCAGATCGGGACTAATGCACTTCCGGTCGCCATTTTGGGTGTATGCGCAGATAGTGTGCGCAGATACCCGTTCAGTTCAACAGGAAGTCCGTGGAAAACACAGTGCGATTCATAGCGATAACATCAGCAAAATGTAAAGTAAATATAAAAATGAGAAGAAGCCGTATAGAGAGAAACTCAACGTGGAAGCCAGAGACCGTTACATGGCGAAGTTGACGTCAATTAACAACGTAGATCCATACGAGGTAGCAGCTAAGCTAGCAGCTAAGCTAAGGCATGGACGTCCGAACCAGGGCTACTTCCACCAACAACAAATAGAGATATTATTTTCTATCTTGTAAATGGTGTCAGTGCCTACACATTTGACGAATTTGGTGGTCACAGCAAAGGTAAAAAACCCTAAACGTAACATCTTAGTCATCTTAGTCAAAGTTATACAAATGTCACTTCACAGCTAGTTTAAAGACACAAGTTGTGTGTGTGTGTCACACACACACACACACACACACACACACATACATACATACATACATACATACATACATACATACATACATACACATATATATATATATATATATATATATATATATATATATATATATATACATATATATATATATATATATATATATATATATATATATATATATATATATATATATATATATATATATATATTAGGCATGTAACGGTTGTAATGGGTTTACCGAACCGTATCGGTACACCACGTTCGGTTCGGTCCACCTGCGTACCGTTTCGGTTATTTTTTCACTCATTAAACGTTCTTAACAGGTGAATATATGCACCGCGGAACAAAATTTCCTGGGCGCGTTTCAGCACGGACCTATTTTCGCGTGGCACGCGCAGCATTTAGCCGTTAGCATCTCGTGCGGTCTCCTGTTTTTGAACGTTATAGCTTTCTTCAAAAGACGAGCGCACGCGCAGCTTGTGTGGACTTTGCTTCATGAAGACTGCAGCAGCTGCTTGAGTGACGCAGCAGCAACACGTCACGTGAACGCGCTGGAAACTGTCATCTGAACGTGAACAGCAGCTGCATTAAAACTACTTCATCCGAACGTGAACGAAGAGCTGCATTAAAACTCCTTCATCAGGTAATCAGAGCGGTCCAGAGCAATAAACACAAGCTGTATGAGTTTTTAAATCTCTGAATCTGTCTGAACGTTGTTATATGCGCAGGGTTTAAAGTTACTGAGCGTCGCTATGAGACATTCATCACGTCAACACTTCAAAAAGTTCAGCTCTTTATGAAAAAACTAACTGATGTTGTCAACAACAAGCCCTGGACCAGATTAAAGCCCTGCCATGATGATGAAGAGTGAGAGATTCAATTGTTGAAGAGGTATTGTTTTATTATTATCTAAATAATCTTTTTTTTAAATCATAATCTTATTAACTTGTTTTTTTTTTATCTCTTTTGTTTTTTATTTCCAGTCTGTGACAGAGGTAAATCCACCTGCAGCTAAGTGATGACTGAACTGAACTCTGAACTGTTCCCACAGTCCCACCTGTCCCACCAAGAAGAAGTTGTGAGTACAGTAATGAGGACAAATAAGCCACACTGCTGCTACTGAACAAAAACTTGATTAGTTAGATTGTAAACAGTCTGTTGCTGCTTATTGTTCTGACTGTTATTGTATTTATTAAGATTTTTATTATTGTTAATTAGTGCATTAACAGAATAACCGAGTTTTCGACAGCTCGAGTGCTTTGACTTCTTTCGAGGCTTTTTTGTCCACCTCGACTACCCGTAGTGACGTCATCACGTGACAAAAACAGAGCGTGGGGTAGCTTTTAGCTTTTAGTAGACGCTACAAAATGGATTCCTTTGTGCGCACGGATCTATGAAGCTGGTCCAGTCTTGTCAAAAAGGTAAAACAGTTTATAATTTTATAAATTGCGCCACTCATTGAAACATCCTGTTGACGTTCTTTTTCTATGAACACCGTAGTAGATTGTTGTGACAGCAGAGGGCAGTGTTGCAATGCAGGTCCCATATATAACACGGTCAAAACGGCTTCATCTCGTTTCACAAAGAAAAAGAAACAAATATTCATCTCTCTAGAGCTATTAAAAATCTATAAACACAATCTCTAAAAGTAAACCTAAATTGCACAGCTGCAGGCGGTGGTACGGTGTGGCTGTGGCCCCATTTGTTTTTTAAGTTTCGGTTTTCATCGCCTTATACTTTCACTTTTAATATTATTAATATAACTAATAGTTTTGTTTTTCCTGTGACTTATGTGCAGTATGATAAATGATAGGAGCATAATAAATGCTCCCAATGCTTTGTTGGTCTTTTTTTTCTTTTTGTAAAGACGTTTTTAGGCATTTATATTTATTTATTTATTTTGCATCGTAAGACACTGTGACGTCATCGGCTACTCGAGCGTCGTTCGAGTTTTTTTATGTTAATGTCGAGGTTAAAAATTATGTACTCGTTCAACCCCTAATATATATATATATGTGTATATATATATAT
>JBBPBX010076309.1:0-17144 GCA_038048925.1 Garcialebias charrua | reverse complement strand
ATCTTGTATGGCTGTGGGTCATAGTCATGCAGCTTATATTATAGGTGAAGGCTGAGACAACGCAGTTCGGGTCCAACAACGTGTTTATTCTTCTGTGTAACAACAAGACTGTTCACCCATTCTGTGGGCTCATTGACAGGAGTTATCACTGCTACTGAGGAAGGGCAGGGACTTAAAACAGTGTGGAAGAGATCTTCAAGGCCTGTGTAGCTCGTGAACTATCACTGAGTTGCCCGTAAAATTTAGTTACCCGTCGCTTTGTGTGTGGCAGCTGCATGATCCTGCTCGTTGTTGTGAGGCTTGAAAAGTTGTTGGTCGAGGTTTGTTGTGCTACCAGTGTACTTCGGAGGTGCGCTGCATAGCTTACAAATAGCGTGGCTTTTGTCGAGTTTTCCGTCCTTCTAGTAAAACCCGAAAACGTTCCACACTTTAGATTTTTGTCTGGCTGATGTGTTGAAAATCTTTCGCGGTGACTTGCTAGCGCGGCGGCTACTATTTACATCCATGCTCGTGCTCTTGGTGAGCTATGGCGCATGCGTGAGAATAGCTTCGCTCTCGCGTTGTTTTAGAAACGCATTGTAAACCCAGCAAGTGTCGCGATAACCGGTCCGTGTCTTTTCAACCGGTTCATCTCTGGATTTGTGGCTGGTTGCTGTCGGTTTACGTGGATGCTACCGATGCAACCACATCGCTAGCTTGTCAAACCGGATATCCGGTCGAATCGCCTAGTAACGAGGCTATTTTTGGCTGGTTGCTGTCGGTTTACGTGGATGCTACCGATGCAACATGCAACCACATCGCTAGCTTGTCAAACCGGATATCCGGTCGAATCGCCTAGTAACGAGGCTATTTTTAAAAAGTAAGGAGTAGAAAGTACCAGTAATTGCGTGAAAATGTAAGAAGTAGAAGTATAAAGTAGGCTGAAAAATAATTACTTTACTAAAGTATAGATAACTAAAATTTGTACTTAAGTAAAGTAACGAAGTATTTATACTTCGTTACTTGACACCTCTGCAGCACAGCTCCTTATCCGGAAGATGACGCATCAACAGAGAGCAAAAAAGGCTTTGTAAAGTCAGGGTGGGCAAGAAGAAGACGCTGCGCCTCGAGGGACTTTTCGGAGCTATCTGAATAATTAGTTCCCTGATTAACTCTATAAGTGAAGAAATCTATACAGGGAGTATCAACTTACCTGTTAATTTTAATTGTTGGACGGGGCGCTTTTCCCCCGATTCTAATAAGGACTGCTCACTACTGAGGAGACTCCAGACTGCGGAGTGGGCTGTGAAAACCAGCATATTGTTGGAGCCGGTCCTTGGGTAGGACCTGGACGCAGCGATTGCTAGGTGCGGCGGTGACAAGACTGGGCCTGGACCCTCGAATTGCGTGGCAAAGGAGCTCGCTAGCCGTGGGCTAGCCACAGTGTCGGCCTTCCTAGCTGTGGACGATCCTGTCGGCTGTGAAAAAAGTTCACTCTCGGCTCAGCCCTGGTGGTAACTATCCGTGGTGGGCGACGCAAAGGCTTTTTGGTCCGCTGGTTGGTAGAATTCTACGATCTACGGGGGCCGAGTGGATCTTTTTGCTTCTCCCTTTTCCTCCTTTTTTATTATTTTTTTACATCGAATCGGCTGCAATGTCCGTCGAATGCCACCAGAGGGCAACCACACATCAGATTTGGAGCAGGCCTCACACGGTCAGCTGAAGAACATTTCCTGAGCGTGAGTACTGTACATTCATCATGGCAAATAAAAATAGACGTACAAAACTGGAAAACTTGAACGAACATAGTGATCAAGACATGGAGGACATTAAAAGATCATTGGACTTTCTCAATTCAGCAGTAACCAAGATGGAATCAAAACAAAAGCAGATAATTGGATTAATTGAAGAGGTGAAACTCCTAAGACTTCAAATTAATGAAAAGGACAAAAAAATATCTGAACTTGAGAAAAGGATGGATGACATGGAAAGAAATAACAGACAAGAGAACCTGCTTATATCTGGTTTGAAAATAAGACCTAAATTCTATTCTAAAGCTCTAAAGCAGTGGTTCTTAACCTGGGTTCGATCGAACCCCAGGGGTTCGATGAGTCGGTCTCAGGGGTTCGGTGGAGCCTCTGCCGGTACAAAAATATTTTTGGGGGATGAAACTCTTATGGGGCCAGAATAAAGTAATACAGTAATTTGTTGTGAGTTCATGCACTGTGTTGGTTTTGTTCTTTGAGCAAGGTGATGTTGATGCACGGCTCATTTTGTGTGGACTTGTTCCTGTTTAAAGTGCTTTATAAATAAAATGGTATGGTATGGTATGGTATTTTGTGCACCAGTAAATTGAATTTGGAATTTGGAAAAAATAATAATCACATTTTATTTATTACCAAAGAAGGGTTCAGTGAATGGGCATATGAAACTGGTGGGTTCGGTACCTCAAAAAAGGTTAAGAACCACTGCTCTAAAGGGTCCTAACACGCCTGAAGATGCTTCTCGGCAGGATTTGCAAAGCTTGAAGGAACAGGTTGTATCCTATCTCCAAGAAAAAGACTTCAACATCGAACAAGAGGATCTGTCAACTTGTTACACCCTTCCTGGATTGGACAAAAATAAACCAAACGTAGTGGTCAGGTTTATTAGTAGGAAATTGAGGAATAAAGTGTTATTTCAAGCAAAAAAACTTACTGGTACAAAGGTATATATTAATGAACATCTGACGAAAAAGAATGCCACAATTGCAAAGGAAGCAAGGTTACTGAGACACCAGAAAAAAATTACATCAACATGGACAAGAAATGGATTTGTATGGATAAAAATTCAAGATAATTCACAACCGACAAAAGTACTAGACATGAAGGACTTGGAAAGATTAAAACAAATTTAGATGACTGTAAAACCAAGTCATCAGGTTATATTAAGTAGTATTCAGTAGTCAATTAGACGAAAGTTTACGACTATGACTGATACTACTGAGTTAGACCCAAAAATATATAACTTTGATGATTTAATTGATCCAGGATTCTTTCCGGTTATCGAAGAGTGTGACTACTACAATGAACTACAATTTAACGACATCACTCAAACAAAAACTGGTTTATCATTAATTCATTTCAATATTAGGAGCATTAATGCTAATTTTTCAAAAATAACTGATTATTTATTGCAATTGAACAGAACATTCTCAATAATAGCTTTGACAGAAACATGGTTAAACAATGATAAGATAGATAATATCCACATCAATGGATATGAATTTTACACGATGAACAGAATGAACAAAAGAGGAGGTGGTGTAGCGCTATTTGTACACAAAACAATAAACTGTAAACTAAGCAAGGAAATGTCAATAATTGAGGAAAATATAATTGAGATGATAACTATTGAAGTATTAATAGAAGTCCCAGAGAAGGGTCATTCAGCATTTCTACCTTTGGAACCCAGAGACGGGTCGAGTGACCCGAAGGATTTTAGCTAACATCCTATAATGAGCTGTTAACAGGCGCTTTTGTTTTGTAAATAAGGCCATTACTGGCACACCACAGGAAGGGGCACACTAATAGCCTATATGCCACGGGTAGTGGTGACATACTTCCGTTAAAATGTGACCCGTGCGCTTCACTTCCGGCTCTCATCTACTGTTGTTGTTAGCGGTAGCTTCTAGAACTAGACCATGTAAAAGACACAAAAGGTAAATTATCTGCGAGCTACTGGTACAACAAGAGAGATTTGTTGTGTGCCGTTGTGTCCAGTGAATAGCAGGTACAATAGAGCGCTTAGTTTTTTATATTTTAATGCCAGAGTTCGTGGCTAACCGAGTTAGCCTTAAAGCTAACACTCGGTTGTAGCTGGCGTTTTAAACCTCAGAATATTCAAGAGCCAGCATCAAACAGTGGTTAAAAATGAGCTGTACCTGCATTGTTCCAGTGGAATAATTGTCCCTTCCACTTCCATGACCGGGGCTTTGGGAGAGAAGCAGAGAGGACAGCGAGGAGGAGAACACAGCAGCTGCAGCTCAGTAAGAAACGCCGCAGTGAAGAAACACGATTATCACTCGACTCCACACCCTGCACTTGTAGATTTAATGTTGGAGTCATGATGAGTGATTTAATAAAAGTTTGTAACTACATACTTTTAAAATAATATTCAGATTTTAACATATGTTTTCTAATCTGTAAATATGTTTGTAAACTCTTAGTAACTTCAGGGCTGTTACACCTCTGAAATATTCTCTGCTGTTTCCTTTAATATGAAACCAGAACTGTTTCACTCCAATTAAACATTTAATTTCCTGAGATGTAATTATTTATTTTAAAGCATAACTCTCATAAAGAGTTCTCTGTTTGGTTTTTTACTTGTAGGTAAATATGAACACTTGTTTTTTTTTCAGGTTTGCATCATCTGACCTCCTGATGTGTTTCTGGCCCATGACTGCTCTGCTCTGCCATTCATGGTCGGTGTTCACCAAGAACTGAGAGGAACTCCCCATCAAGTTCAACTTGTGTTTATTTGTCTTATACAGGTTAACACAGAGTTAACAGTACAATGAAGTGCTCAGGATGAGAAGAGCAGATTTGACTTGCTAAAAATCAAAGAACAAACTACTGTATGTATACTAAAAGCATGCACAGTGAAAAAGTAATTATAATATTCACAAAGTCCTGAAGAGAGACGGATATAACGATGCAGCAGGATGAATTTGAATTAACTACTGCAAGTATTTCAAGCTAGTAATATAAGCTAACATGCACATAAAGTTTTAAATATATATATATATAAATATATACACATACAGTATATATAATAATATATTATTATATATATGTGTATATATTTATATATATATTTAAAACTTTATGTGCATATATATGTATGCACATAATCAACATTACACAGGTTGTGTGACAGGTTATTGCACAAGTACTGTAGTGACATTGAGATTTAATTATTAGTTATTACCAGTTGTTCAGTGTTATTTATTGATTATTTAACCACACCACCCCGTCAACTCATACCCTGCAGCCCGTTGAGTTCTTCCTGTTCTTAAATGACCTTGACCTTGGATCAAAGCAACGGGACCTTGCTGACCCGTACGGTGTCCATCAGTCCACGGTCAGACGGATTTTCACAGCAACTTTGTATTGACAGTACTCGGCTCTACCTGAAGAGCAGATACATAAAAATCTACCTGCAGACTTCAAGGACTACCCTGACACTACAGTCACACTACTTACTACTTGTAAGAAAATAAAATGTTCAAAACATTCTGACTTTTGTCTTCATTGATGTATTATCACCCAAAAAAAATGTGTACTGTATTTTGGTTTAAGACAGGCTTAGAGTCGTTTTAGCCATTTTATTAAAAAGAAATTTGATGATAATGTTACATTACTGTACAAAACGTATGAGTCAAGCTAAATGAGGCACAATATTTAAACACTGTTTAAATTATATTATTATTATTACATCTTCTGACTAACTCCCAGCTTCCTCGACTGCTTTTGGAGATTTAAAAACATGTAATCAGTCAGATTACAGTGCCTCAGTGGAACAACTTGTTTGTTGTTGTTTGGATCCAATCTCAGCTCCTCACTGCTTCCCTCATGTTTGAGCTGTAGCGGTGGTGTCTTCCCACGTCTCACAAACATCTAGGATGGACCAGGGGTTCCCTCATCATCACCAACACCTGCCGTGTCCTGTGCAGTGAAAGAAAACATCTCTTATTAAGGCCTGCTACAAACAGTGATTTAACAGGTTTGACTTCAGCTCAACTTTTGTAAACAAACTTGAATTAAAATAACTTTTGTTTCTAAATCTGCTCTAAATCTCCTGCCTCCTTGTTTGAAACTGAACTGTCAGGTGGCTTTGACTCAAACAGTGGGGCTTCTGGTTCTCTTCCTCATGGACTGTAAACACTCAGCCCTAACTGTCACTTCTCCTGCCTCCTTGTTTGAAACTAACATTTGTGTTAATAAGAAAACATTGTACAGACAAAACACGTTTACTCAACAGATTAGCAAGGCTAACTATGTTAGCTGTGTTAGCCTACATGAGGCAGTTTGGTGAACTGAAAACAAATACCGACTTACCTTCATATTTATTTATGTAGTTGGACACAAAGCTTAAATCCTTTATCCTTCTTAGATGTGGGCGCTTTAGAGAAGGTCTGAATTATTCTGTAGACATTATTAACAGTGACTGTCGGCAAGTCCTGCAGAGATCTCGTGAAGAACGCCATCGCTAACACCGTGTTGACTGCAAACCGGAAGTGCGCCGCATGTGTAATGAATGCGGAAGTGCTGGAACGGAAGTCCGTGGCATATAGCCTATTTGACTAAGGCTGCGCTTTTTTGCGCAAGTGAACTTGGCTTCTAAATCCCCCGGTCCCTTTCAGTGGGCTACATATGTTGGTCCGTCACTTGACCTCAGGTCATGTGACCTATGTTGGTCCGTCAGTTGACTTCATGTTGTGTGACCTGTGCTGGTCCGTCACTTGACCTTAGGTCATGTGACCTGTGTTGGTCCGTCACTTGACCTCAGGTCATGTGACCTGTGTTGGTCCGTCACTTGACCTCAGGTCATGTGACCTGTGTTGGTCCGTCAGTTCACCTCAGGTCATGTGACCTGTGTCAGTCCGTCACTTGACCTCAGGTCTTGTGACCTGTGTCGGTCAGTCAGTTGACCTCAGGTCATGTGACCTGTGTCGGTCCATCAGTTGACCTCAGGTCATGTGACCTGTGTCGGTACGTCAGTTGACCTCATGCCGTGTGACCTGTGTCGGTCCGTCAGTTGACCTCAGGTCATGTGACCTGTGTTGGTCCGTCAGTTGACTTCATGTCATGTGACCTGTGTCTGTCCGTCAGTTGACCTCAGGTCATGTGACCTGTGTCGGTCAGTCAGTTGACCTCAGGTCATGTGACCTGTGTCGGTCCGTCAGTTGACCTCAGGTCATGTGACCTGTGTCGGTACGTCAGTTGACCTCATGCCGTGTGACCTGTGTCGGTCCGTCAGTTGAACTCATGTCGAGTGACCAGTGTCGTTCCATCAGTTGACTTCATGTTGTGTGACCTATGTCGGTCCGTCAGTTGACCTCATGCCGTGTGACCTGTGTCGGTCCGTCACTTGACCTCATGTCGTGTGACCTGTGTCGGTCCGTCAGTTGACCTCAGGTCAAGTGACCCGTGTTGGTCCGTCAGTTGACCTCATGTCGTGTGACCAGTGTCGGTCCGTCAGTTGACCTCATGCCGTGTGACCTGTGTCTGTCCGTCACTTGACCTCAGGTCATGTGACCTGTGTCGGTCAGTCAGTTGACCTCAGGTCATGTGACCTGTGTTGGTCCGTCAGTTGACCTCATGTCGTGTGACCTGTGTCGGTCCGTCAGTTGACCTCAGGTCATGTGACCTGTGTTGGTCCGTCAGTTGACTTCATGTCATGTGACCTGTGTCGTTGTGTCAGTTGACCTCAGGTCATGTGACCTGTGTTGGTACGTCAGTTGACCTCATGCCGTGTGACCTGTGTCGGTCCGTCAGTTGACCTCATGTCGAGTGACCAGTGTCGGTCCATCAGTTGACTTCATGTCGTGTGACCTATGTCGGTCCGTCAGTTGACCTCAGGTCATGTGACCTGTGTCGGTCAGTCAGTTGACCTCAGGTCATGTGACCTGTGTCGGTCCGTCAGTTGACCTCAGGTCATGTGACCTGTGTCGGTCCGTCAGTTGACCTCATGTCATGTGACCTGTGTCGGTCCGTCAGTTGACCTCATGTCGTGTGACCTATGTCGGTCCGTCAGTTGACTTCATGTCATGTGACCTGTGTCTGTCCGTCAGGTGACAGACAACAATAGGTCAAGCATGTTTTAGAACACAGCAATGGGCCACCTGCATGTGCCGGCACGCACCGTATATACAAGTGCCAAGGACAAGGAGAGAGACAGTACTTGTAAGCAAAATAATTTATTTGACAGAACATCAAAGTTACAGGATAGTCAGCACAGCAGAATGAGACAATTTTATGCATAAAACTGTTCTGGAGCAGACAAAGCTTTCCGTTCAGTGGATATCCCAAAATGTTCAACTGTGAGATAACTTCAGGGTCTGTTATGTGTGAATTCAGGTCAGGGCCTCTCTTCTGACTAAGGGGGGAAGTGCAAGCAGAGTCTTACTTACCTGGTGGAAACATTGGAATGCAGTTTGTGCAGTCTGGTGTGGTGGGGGTGTCTGAGTTGTGTGCACGCATATTTATAACAAAAGGCAGTTAATGGCCCACTAATGTGGACCCACTAATGGTTGGTTTGGACTAAGCATCTTTTGACCCTCTTTCAGGACTTCTGGGGGGAGGTCGAAAATCCTGGGACTTCTAGTGTTAAAGGTTTTGAGGTTTTGTTTAAATATTTTGAGCAGAGGCATGAGCTGTTTAGAGGTTGTGCATGAGCTGTTTAGAGGCTGTAGGAGCCTAATTGACTACAGCTGGTGCTCATTAACATGCTGTAGGTGGCGGTAGTTGCTCCCTCTCTCTCTATATTAGGTCCAAGCCACACAGCAGAGAGAACAGAGTTCCAAGTGAGAGTGGCAGCAAGCAGAGATCCAGCAGAGGTCCAAGAAGAGGTCTGAGCTGCTCCAGGAGAAGGAGACCAGAATGCAGAAACAGCAGAGCTGATGAAGAATCAGCAGCAGCAGCAACAGTGTGAGAGGAGCCATGAAGCCATTTGTTGAAGCCTGATGAGGAGGTCGTTTGATGTTGTGGTTAAATCCACTTGAGGAGGCCCGTTTGATGTTGTGGTTGAATCCACTTGAGGAGGCTGATGGAGCCGTTTGGAACCTTTTGAGGAGGCCGTTTGGAGCCATTTGAGGAGGCCGTTTGATGAGCCGTTTGAAGAGGAAGCTGAATCCTTCCATTGTGGAGACCTGCTGTCGTGAGAAGCTGAAGTGTGACCTGCTGTATGTTAAAGAAGAAGAAGCTGGAGTGAGACCTGCTGCTGTATGTTAAGAAGAGGAAGCTGAATCCCTCTGTTGTGGAGACCTGCTGTCGTGAGAGCTGGGTGCAGAAAACCAGGAGCCGTGAGTGACCCGCTGGACTTTGAGTTTTTTATTAATCATCCAGAAGCTGGTTTTGAGAGGTTCATCTTTTTCTTTAATCACACTTTTTTTAGGACACAGACCCAGAAAGCCTAAAAATAAACTATTTTTTTAAACATCCTTTCTGTGTCTCGTGTCCCTGTATGCTACGTGCCTTCGGGTCATAACAATATCCAAATGCATTTTGTTAAAAGACAAAGTTGTTATAATCTTGAGGGGACACAGATGTTTGTAAAACCACAATTCACAATTAGTTTGAAGGGACGTTCTACCTCAATCCAGGGAATAAGATTATGGAATGGCTTGGAGAATGTAGTTAAAAATGCCAAGTCAATGTTTACATTTAAGAAAATGATCAAAACAAATGTGTTAAAAAATATATATGAAATAGCGTAATGTGTATTGTATTAGTTAGAAAATTAGAAAGAGTTAGTCATTTTGTACTGTTGGTTGAAGATTATTATTGTTTAATCTGATTGATTGTTGGAAAAAAGGGGCAGATATAATATTCTTCTTTCTGCTACCTTTCATTTTTTTATATATTTTGTACATTATCATTTATGGGATTGTCTTGTATTGTTTCTGTTGTAAAAAAATGAACAAATTTAATAAACATAAACAAACATAAACATATAAACTACAGATATGTTTAAACAAGAAATGGTTCATTCCCACTCAAAATAGAGCAAGGACACAGTGTAATAGCTACAAACACACAGCAAAAATGTAATAACACATCAGGAAATATACAAATGATTTGTTTAAAAAAAAAAAGGCATGTCTTAAATGAATCACTTTATGTTCTTTAACATTATTCTTCCAGTTTTGCACGATTCAACAACTAATTTTATGAGTCAAAATGGCTTCCAGGTAATAAATATACAGCAAACAATAATTAAAATTGTGAAAATAATATTGCTCAAACAATCAAATGGAAGTATAACTAATTAGATTTCCCCATTTACTCTGTAACTTTTGACATAGATGTTATTTTTAATTTTATTCATTTCTTTTTGTTACTGCAGAATTCCGTATATATCTTCAGATGTGGCCTACCCTGTAGAGACGCATCTCTCTTTCATTGCCTATACTGTTTGTTAACCATGACAGCAGGGACAGGTTTCTGAATCCGCTCATTCTCAATCAGTTCATCTGGACAGTTTCTTTTTAGTAGAAACGTTTCACCCTCACTCCAGAGGGCTTCGTCAGTCAGAGTAGTCCAAAGCAAACTGAAGCTACCCCACCAAGTAAACAACTTAAGTGGACCAACCAGTTTGCTGTAGCCAAGATGGTTTCTGGGGGCTTGTCCCTCGTCGACTCCTCCCAGGCAGGCAGACATGTCCAAAGTGGTTCAAGACAAGAAAGTTAATTCTCAATAGTCCAGGTATCAAATCCGCTCATTCTCAATCAGTTCATCTGGACAGTTTCTTTTTAGTAGAAACGTTTCACCCTCACTCCAGAGGGCTTCGTCAGTCAGAGTAGTCCAAAGCAAACTGAAGCTACCCCACCAAGTAAACAACTTAAGTGGACCAACCAGTTTGCTGTAGCCAAGGTTTCTGAATCATTTGGTGAAACACACTATGACGTTCAACATGGTGTCCAGCTGTGCATCAGCATAGACTCCTGTCCAGCCACCAGATGCCAAATTGCAGGGAACACAGCCACCTGTCCATCCAGCAGCCACCAACTTGCTGGGAACACAGACTCCTTCTGCTACAAATACAGTCCAGTTGTTTCTTATTGAACACCTTTTTTAAATTTTATCATGTCCTGGATGAATGAGAATCTTCACCGTCGGTACTGAATGAAAGAATATTAGTTTTACACTGTCGTTCACACATTGAAGTTGTCACACATTTGTTGTTCTTTTTTGGTGACATGTCTTTTTTAAATTTGTTCTGAAGTACATTAGCTAGCCTTTTCAATTGTTTAGTCATCCTTTTGTTTTTCACGATGTGTTCTTTAAACATTATGTACATTTTTGAGTGCCCCTTTTGTTGTAGTTCAGTTGATTTACTTTTTTTTTTTGTATATGTGTGCATTCAATCTTTAATATACCGTACTTTTTGAACAATGACTGAAATCAATACGCGTTTTCTTTAAAAAACTTAAACGGCTAGGTTAGGTTGTTTATGTTTTAACAATCAGAATCAGTAGTTCTTTTTTTAATCAAGCAACCACATACAGAAACATGTTCAGTTACAAACATCTACAAACAATAAATACAAAAATTAAAGGTATGTTCACCGACGGTGGAGACCGAGTGGAGGTGATGGAAACTCAGGTGAGGAGCAGTTGTTCACATCAAGCCGGACTTTATGAAGGGTAATTAGGAGATGAGGAGACCGACACCAATATGCTGGGACGGAGGCACATGATGAGCTGATTGGCCGAACTGAAGACTGTTACAATTTACACACAGGCTTAATTTATGTATCCAGTGACTATTCAAAAATGTTTTCATAAAGAATCAAATTTATTAATCCACAGTGGACCATTCTTGCAACGTCTACTGCCTGGATCTGACTGCTGAAGATAATTTCTTGTCAAACGTTCTAAAAACTACTTTCTCTGAGTGTTTCCAGGTTGTTTTATGTTTAAAATTAATCCCTTTGGGTTTTGAAAAAATTGGATATTTGAGCGCAGTTTATGAATTTTCCAATGACACATTATGGTAAACAACAATAATATTTGAGCACACCTGCATCCAAGCATATTATAGTTTTTGGAATGCAGCCCTCGCGAACCCACTATAGATAAGCGTGCGTGTTTGATAATTAATGGATGGATAAATGTGTTCCTAATGTAATGTACATTTGTCTTTAAAATATTAATTTCCATTAATTTTTGTTGTTGTTGCATGTTTTAATAGTGCCACTAGCATGTACATTTGTCTTTAAAATATTAATTTCCATTAATTTTTGTTGTTGTTGCATGTTTTTAATAGTGCCACAAGCGCCCCCTTCATTTCCGGAGTGCAATAGCACCACTTCCGGGACTGACAGTGGTCCGTCTCCGCCCCGTTCTGGAGGCTGCAGCGAGGTGTACTTGTGCCTTGTGAGAAAAAAACTGCAAACCTGCGCCCCCATCTGGCCTGAAGAAACAACATAGAAACTAGTTCCAACACAATGACTGAGCAATAATTATAAATAATTTATTTTGTCAACACTAGCTTAAGTATGAAAGGCAGTCATAGGCTAAATAAATAATGTAGTAATGTGAGAAATATCAGCCATCTTTACTGTGGTACAAGTTATACAGGTAAGCTGAAGTAGCTTGTACAACATCGTTGATATTTACAACCATCTTTAACGTAGCAAAAATTAGCTTAGCTGTAGCTTTTAATAAAGTAAACATGGCTGCTATTTACTGTGGCACAAGTTACATTCGCTAAGCTAATCTTTGTTATGTTAAAAATTGCTGATATTTACTGTATCTCAAGCTACGTGAGCTTAGCACGCAGTAAATAACCGATGTTTAATGTAGCTAAGATTAGCATAGCTGCTGTAGCTACAAGGGACATGTACGTGTATATTATTGGTAATGGTAATGGTAATGGTAATGGAGCTTATTTATATAGCGCTTTCCAGCCCCCTGTGAGGAGCCCCAAAGCGCTTTACAATACCAACCATCATACACCGGTAGCGGCGACTGCCATGCAAGGCGCCTTCCAGTCCTACCGGGAACAACTCGGGGTTAAGTGTCTTGCCTAGGGACACAACGACACATGGTGTGGGGAACAGGGATTCGAACCTCCAACCTTCCGATCGGGGGACGACTGCCATTACCACTACGCCACGGCCGCCCTATTGTAATCACTTACTCTGCCAGTCACCAGAACTGTTATTAACATGAAAATATGGACGTCCTTCACAAATCTGTCACTGAGTATAAGCATCCATCCATGGATTTAAAGCTATGAAGCTCCTCGTTGTGCACTCCTCGTAGTAATTAAATAATTAACGATATCAGACTAAGTTCTTGGTGACAAGTTGTCCGCTTCGTCTGCCATGATTTCTTTCTCCAACTCATTCAACTCTGACCACTGCTATTTTTTGCAGATATCTAGCTCTTGCGCCTTGGTCAAGCTAGTACTTAGCTCTGGTAGCTCGAGTCTGTTTGTCCGCCATTTCCGCATTTACGAGTGGCGAAAAACCCGGTGTTGCGCAATACTGGTCACGTGTGTGGGAACTATGTATGGCAAACAACCATCAAGGTGCTAACGATCCATCGTTAGGCTGATGGTCCTCCATCATGTGAGCAGCTGGTTTTGGCTGTCATCAGCAAACTGGTTGATCCACTGTGAGAAGGTGCTATTTATAAGACTGCAAGCAGAAAAGGTTAAGATAGACCCAGAGTGTCTAAAGGACCTGGAACCTTGGAGAGATCTGTCCGTTTTCACAGAAGGGGTCTCACTGGGAAGGGTGTCGTCCCGTGTAGTCATCACGACGGACGCCTCAAAAACAGGATGGGGAGCGATCTGCAGAAACCAGAACGCCCGCGGCCTTTGGAACGAGCAAGAAGCCAAATTACATATTAACTTCCTGGAATTACTGGCCATATTCCTGTCATTAAAATACTTCTTCAGTAAAGGTCTGGTTGCCGGGCATCATATCCTGGTAAAATCAGATAACAGGACCACGGTGTCCTTCATTAACATAGAGGGAGGGACGAGGTCCCGGGCTCTCCTCGATCTGGCACGGAGGATGCTCACGTGGTGTGCTCCAAGAATTCTGTCACTCAGGGCGACTCATGTCCCTGGTGATCTGAATATAGAGCAGATGCCCTTTCAAGAGGGCCTCTTTTGGCATCGGAATGGAGCCTGAACCCACGGATTGTGGAACAGGTATGGTCACGTTTCGGCAGAGCCTCTGTGGACCTGTTCGCTTGCTGAGCTAGCTCACACTGTGACCTCTATTTCTCCCTGAAGGAGACAGATTCTCCATTGGGGATAGACGCTCTGGCACATGATTGGCCAGCAGGAGTGCTCTACTACGCCTTTCCACCTGTCCCTCTGATCGGGGCGACATTGGAACGGGTAAGACAGGGAGCCCTCTCCTTGATCCTCATAGCTCCCAGATGGCCACAGAAACTGTGGTTTCCGGAGTTGATCTCAATGTTGTCAGGAACACCATGGCAATTGCCTCCTCATAGGGACCTACTGACTCAGGCACGTGGACAACTTCTACACCCACGTCCAGGGTTGTGGCAACTCTCAGCCTGGCCTCTGAAAGGTACTGGCTGAAAGCCTAAGGCTTTGGTTGCTTTGTCCCGACACAAGTAGCAATAACATTCACAAGGGTATCCCTTGATGTTTATGTTTTTTGCCTGGGAGATGTATAATGGAAAGGTTTCCCCTCTCCTTGACTGATCTCCAACATCAGGATGGGCTCCACTTGTCAGTCGGGCCATAAAAAAATAAAAATAAAAAACAACAACAAAGAGGAAACATTGCTCCTCTTGCTCAAAGGGAAACAGGAGTCAATGAGTACTCACGCTACTGGAACACGCTTGGGCTGTTTCTAGTTAGTGTTTTATATATAAATGGTCATGTGAGACATCATGTGAATGTCTCTCACATTTGGCCTTTTTCCTCTTGGCATCTGCTCTCTGCATTCCTTGTAGTAAGCAGCTAAGAGATGCCCGTCCCTTAGGATGGAGGTTCTCACATGCATTTTGCTGAGCATTTCAAGGGCGTGAATGAATTACGTTCCCATAGCAAGTATGTTGCACCGAGAGACCGAACTGAAAGGGAACTGAAAGTTATGCACCATAACTCATGTTCCCTGAAGGAAGGGAACGAGGTGCAACATAGCTGGCCCTTTTCAATGCTGGAAGCTCGGTGAAGTGCAATTTCTGAGAAAGATGGAGGGGCGTCAGTCGCTTAAGTACCTGAAAGGCGGTACCTCTGACGCGGGGTGACGCCCCCTGCCGTAAAAGGCGTGATTGTATTCCTTCAGGTAATCGTGCGGGGGCGCAATTCCCATAGCAAGTATGTTGCACCTCATTCCCTTCCTTCAGGGAACATGAGTTATGGTGCATAACTTTCAGTTTTCATCACTCAGCCTGCCTGTCTCTGGACTGTTCCTAATTTAGGATGTCAATCAGCATCGCTCTCCAGCACATAACCCAGATAAGAATCATATTTGAGATGAAGATAAGTTGAGTCTCTCAGATTGCTGCAGACATGCTCAGTTTTTCCGACATCAGAAACTCTGCTCCTGTTTCTTTACAGTTAACGCTGTAACAATGGGGCAAAATGGTAAATGGTAAATGGAGCTTATTTATATAGTGCTTTCCAGCCCCCTATGAGGGGCCCAAACCCAAAAATGTCATCCCTGACCACATAACTGCTGATGAGAACTTGTGGAGAAAAAACAAACCAACAATCTAGAGCGAAGGATCTTCCAGTGCACAGTGACTGATTTTAAATTGAAAGCTCGGAGCGGAGTCTGTGACATAACACGGCCCTGCGATGCTGAATGGCTCACCGAATGAGATCTTTTTGAACCCAGGCGCTCCAAAACAAAGTGACAGGATGGTGTTATATCTGAGTTAGTCACTGGAAACTCACGAACAAAAGCTCTCGAGCAAAGAAAATCAATTACTGGTCACATGTTGCCTTTAACATACAATTAAAACATTAATAATTGAAATGTACTGAAACTACTGATGAATAATATTAACATATTTTAATCACCACAATTACTCCAAACACTATTTAACACAACATCTGGAAAATCTCCATAAGAAGTTTTAATAGTGTTTTTGTACCTGACTCTGCGCGTTTTTTGCGGGTGAATTATAGCCGAACTGAGCTGTTGAGAATTGGAGCGGATTTACCACAAGGCACAGCTGAAATCAGCAACGAACTCAAATCAGAGCTCGGAAGATTGGATCTGCTTAGATCATCTTTCTGGAAGCAGATGCGCTCCGGAGGAAAGAAAAGAAAGCGATGCTCTCGAGGGAAAAAGCGTGGCTGTCGAGCAGGAATTATGACGAGACTGCGGGCAGACGCTAAAACCGGGAGACCCCCGATGCCGGCTCTTTTCCTGTCCAACGTGCGCTCGCTCGACAACAAGATGGATTTGCTTCGTCTGAGAGTAACAACGTCGGAGGAGATGAGGAGATGCTCGGTGCTTTGTCTCACAGAAACGTGGATTAATGAAGACACTCCTGACTCTGTTTATGAGTTGGATAATAAGCTATTTTTCAGAACGGACCGGTGCATCGAGACTACGGGGAAAACGCGAGGCGGAGGCGTCTGCATTTACGTTAACAAAGACTGGTGCACGAACTGTGCCGTTATCAGCAGGATCTGCTCAGCTGCTGTGGAGCTTTTAACAATAAGATGTCGGCCACATTATCTTCCCCGCGACTATTCAGCGATAATAATAAGCAATGTTTACATAGCACCCGATGCTAATGCCAACGACGCCCAGGGAGAAATTCATGACTTACTCACCTCGCTGCAGTGTAAATATCCTGAGGGGTTTTTCATTGTTTCCGGGGACTTCAATCACGTAGATTTACGTGTCATCCTTCCAACCTTCAATCAGCACGTTTTCACAGCAACACGAGGAAATAAGACACTAGACCAGGTCTTCACGAATGTGAAGGGGGCGTACACGGCGAAGCCACGCCCACCGCTCGGGGCTTCCGACCATCGCTCCCTGCTATTGGTCCCTAGACAGCTACCCCCACTCAGACGTTCGAAGCCGGAACAAAGAGTGATCACATCGTGGCGCCAAGATAGTTCCCCCATGCTAAGAGACTGCTTTGAAAACACAAACTGGTCTGTCTTCAAAGAAGCAGCTACGAATGGAAGTTCAGTTGACCTGGAACTTTATGCTTCCTCAGTCCTGGGTTACATCAGTACATGTGCTGAAAATGTATCCATAAGAAAGTGTGTTAAATTTTACCCCAATCAAAAACCCTGGCTAAATAAGGATGTCCGCACCCTGCTGGCAGCCAGGGACACTGCATTCAAGTCTAAAGATACTGAGGAGTTGAGAAAGTGCAGGAGAGAACTGGATGATGGCATAAAGAAGGCCAAAGCCGCGTATGCACAGAGGATCGAGGG